>JAPYZC010002054.1:0-16069 GCA_030522665.1 Ichneumoninae sp. A BG-2022a
TGATGAATTTGTTAATAACATTTTGCAATTATTATTATGCAAAATTAATCTTCTCAGTACCTTTAGTATACATGATTTTTTTCAGATTTTTACACCGTCGAGAAGTACTTGCAATTTTTTCTTATTGTTGTCGAACTTATGCGAAGTCAACGCGCAGCGAGACTCCCTCCTCAATAAGTGTAATTCAGAGATTGGATTAATTAACTGTTGATAATATTACAGAATAATACAACGGCGCAGCGGTTACTCCGCATAACGGATTCAGACGACCTCGCTGATTCAGGAGTGCCAAAGTTTGGAAAATGCTTCCGAAAGGTTTGGACATTTTTGCTCACTAGTATTAGCTCTAGTATTTGCCCATCGGGTTTTAGCCTTCTCGTGAGAGAACTGCCCAGGCCCGAGTCCTGTGGATGATTGCAGAGCTGGGCAAATACACTTTTCTACCCTCCCTCAGAAAAGCTAGCATCCTCAGAAAAAAATGGATTTGTTTTCATTCATCAATTTTATGTCTCTAAAAATAATTGCATTGACGTGCAAAATTATCTATATCATGAATTATAATACTATTCAATTGTGTTTCGTGTTACAGCGGTATACGATAACTCCCCGGCGAGTAGATTTGTACGACGCGTCTGACGACGTATCCTGGAGTAGCGGAGCAGATCCAGAGAAACACGCATCTTTCGAAGAGGAAGCTACTACATCCCGTTATTTGTCCTCAAATACCAGCGCTAGGACCAAGAAAATGCTTAGAGTCTGAGGAGTATTTTTTTACTTGTAATCTTTTCGTGTAAACCAAATATAAGTAATAAGCCAACAAGGGTCGATGAACCCTTTGATATAATAAATATATTCTTTCGTTACTTTACCAGATTTGGTTTTAAAAAGTGTCCTTTAACCTTTTTTAACCACGTGTCGTCGCCAAGATGGCCGTGTCTTCGAAGTCGCGGTATTTTTCATTTGCCGATTCTGCAACTTCGCACGTATATCGTCAAAGGGTAAACAAAATGGTAACTTATATAAATAGAACGCGAAGGAAGAAAGGTAATAAACGTGCTCTATTCGACGTGACGTTTTTATATTTCATTATATATTTTTTCCAATTTGATGTTACTTTAAGAATGCTCCAAGTATCCTCTTAGCAAAATGTACAAAATCGTTTTAAGCCGTTTTTGCTCGAATGGCAGCTCGCTTTCCAGTGACAGCCTGAAAGAGAAAACGAGTGAGAATAATTTTTTTAATGACAAAATAATTGTACGATGTAAGTGATAACTTGACGAGTAATTACCTGGAAACCAGATTTGATGCTAGCTACCGAACATCGCGAGCCACATGTCTCGCACTGCAAGAAGAATAGTCTGGTATCTTTTTGGAGGATAGTATCAGGCGAACGGCAAGTATGGCACGTCACGTATTCCTTAATATATCTCCTTAAAACATTTTCTATTTGCTTCTGTTGAAAACGTCCTTTGATAATGAGCTGACTATTGCCGTCAACAGAGCCGCTTGTTCCTAATTCCGCCAGTAGAAAGTCTAATAAATGTTTCGGTTGTCGATGCAGCGTTTTGCAAATCTGTAATTACACGAATGAATTAAGAACTTCCTGCCCATCCAAGTTGGACTCGATCGGTATAAAAACTGCAATCAATTTTTTTACGATTCGCATGTACGATAAAAACTAAAATCAAATTCTTAGAAATTCTTAGAAATTTCATACGTCTATTCTGCATGAGCTGTAACTTTGTTTTTCGTCGGAAATGTCTAGCTCTTGTGAATAAAATACATTACAGTTTTATTAGCGATCGGACCGAAGTAGAGTAGCCAGAACCACTACCCTACAGCAACAATTGATATCAAAACCACCAGCATAAATCCGAATAAATGAAGAATGGAAAAAAATGTGGATACCTCAGTAAAGTTGGCAAATGACGTCTTTTTGGTGCCGATACGCACAACTTGTGGCGGCCGCATGACGAATTTTTGTTTTTTACCGGCAACCATATCAGGATTCTTTTCTCGCATGATGTTGAATACTCGAAGAAGTAGCTCGTCGTAGGTGTAGTCTCTATCCGATCCTACCCACAGGCTCGTGTCCTCCACTAGAGCAAAAATCACCAAAGGTTAAAAATGCTCATTAAAACAAATGTATTTAAATGTATTAAACCTAGACAAAAAAAACATGGGTTCTTTGGCGTTCTGGCCCAAGTTCGTATCCTATACGCAATTTTCATACAATCTTCGATTTATTATTCCTCGAGTCATCGATTGATTGTTTTGAATCAGAAAGCCGTTAGATCATCAAATAATAGAACTGTTAAAGCATCCTGATAAAAATAACTGTACAAAATAATAATAATAATAATAATAAGGATAGTCGTTAAGGTAAAGTGAAATATTGGTGTTAATTTATAAAACACTTCTATTATACGTTAGCAAACCGGCTATTCATTATATTTTGATACGGTTGTATTTATCGTATATAGATCTGATTTTTTCCGAGTCGATGTATATTATACAATTGTTCTTAAAAAGTAGCTAACATGAAAGACCTAGTTTAAGGGCATATTTATACAAAGTCTATCTAATTTTCTCCGTGGGCAAACTGCGGTGCCTTTCTCGAGCCACAACAACGATATAAACGTTAATAATTTTTTTTTAATTTTGTGCTATTAAATAAACCATACTTTAAAGTCGGTCTGATAAAAAAAGTTTACCAGATTTTTTAACTATAAAAAGTGTTCGAAAATTACAGACTAGCAAACTCAAGATCCTCGTTCAACGAGGAACCCGTGCGTGAGAAGTGAGTACATTGATCGTTTTTGGATTCAGCCGATTCAGCTCAGGATGATCTTTTTTTTGGCTTCAACGCGAGCGTAGATTGTGCGCATTCATCCTACGCTGCATCATCGTGTGTGCGAGTACTTGTGAAGAGTTGTCTAAACTATCACGGAGGTAACTCTTACCATAGTCTGCACTTCGCTCAGAGTCAGTGCAGCATGTTAACAAATAATCCAAAACGTAAACAGATAGATGCGCGAGAAGGAACAATTATTGCGTTAAATTAATATTTACCATTCTCGTTGTCTTCCATTTCCTTTTTCTCTTCCTCGGCTACGAGCTCGTCGAGATCCTTCTTTTTCTTCTTCTTCTTTTTCGTTTTCGAAAAGTCCATGTCCAGGTCGAAGTTGTCGTCGACCGGAATTTCCTCCATTTGTGTTTCGACAACATCCTTTAAAAACAAAAAGAATTTTGTTTTGTTTTTATTTGTTCATGTAAACGACGCAGTCAAAGGAGCTCGAATGTTATACGCGACGTTCCTGCGTACCTCGTTTTTGCTGTCGGGCAATGCCGCATCAAGTTCGTCTAGATTGAACGCCTTCTTCTTCTTTTTCTTCTTCTTTCCGAAGTTCTCCAAATCGAGGGCCTCGTCATCGTCTACGGAAGGATTATCAGGCTCCTGGTTTTCTTTGTCGCCGAGACCTTCGGTGGTTTCACCGCCACTACCGGCGTCGCCCATGTCGCCATCGAGATCGAAGGTAGTCTTCTTCTTCTTCTTCTTCTTCTTTAAGGTCGGATCAAAGATCTATAAACCGTCGAACGTACATAAATACTTTGAAGCCTGATTGGACACAAAGTAACTACTTTATGATAATTATTTATGACTTTAATTTATATTTCGTTAAATTTTTTTTTAATGTTGCATTGGAAAGAAAAACTTTTTAAAAACGTTAAACATCGCTCCAAAAAAGATATTTGCATGTAGGGTGTTTTAATTTTACAATGAAATTCAAGGATATTGTAATTATGCAAAACATGGCAAAAATACAACTTGAACTAAGATCTGAAAAGCTTAGGAAAGCTTTGTCCTATTTTTAAGTATTCTGATGACCATTCGCTAGTCATATAATCATACGATTTCTAAATATTAGTAAGTTTTATATTTCCTGTTCTACTCAAGAGATTAATTATGATTATGATTATGATTATGATTATTATTATTATTATTATTATTTACCAAAAGGAAGTATAAACTTATATAATCTGCATGAGTTATGGATTCTAATAGTGGGATATACCAATAGAAGTTGGAAGAACTTCTTCTAAACGCTGTTCGTAAACTACTCTTATAGTAATTTATTATTCATAGACTATAAACGCGTATAAAAGACATGCAGATGTAACAGTATTATTCCATCCTTTGTACTTACAGTATTTTTACTCTGGACACAATAAATCATTTATATGTATTGATGGCTCGATTCTACAAGGATATATCGGATCTGTACAGATATGGTTCGTACACCCCTTTTACATCAGAACAATAATACATATATGACCGGATGGTCCAGCATGTACTATGATTAAAAAAAAAATCGATTTATAATAAAGTCCATCTCTTATGTTTATAGTCATATGTATCTGATGTTGAATTGCAATGCACGTGTGGGGAGGAAAGCGTTACATGCTCTTATTTTTCACACCTCTTATCACATCTCTTATTTTTCAATGTATAAGTCCGATTTGCAAAACCTGCTCCAAAAAGTTTTTATGCGCCTAAATATAACAATTTTTGTAGTATTTAAATGTTAATCTTCAACTTTTTGAACACTGAAAATTCAGTGGAAATTATCAAATTTCTACTAGTCAACTTTCTTTTTTTGGAAAAGCATATGCAAGCAAGGTCAAAACATTAAAAAATAAAACAAGCGACTCATACTTTTCTCTCCACAACCTGCCCGCTCGTGCTCCGAACGAACTTGTAATTGAACCATTACCAATTTTGTTTTCTTTTACGCGTTTCAATGATTTAAAAAAAAAAATTTCCTTCACATTTAAGGTGAAGCAATTGAACGCAAAAATATATGCCAAGACAGATTAATTTGTGATTATTGCTATTATTGACTGCTGGATTACACAGCTCGCGAACTGAGTTCGCCTAAAATGCCTGACATAAATACGAGATAAATACAAAATCATTTAAAAAAAAATTCAACAGGTAAAAATTTTAAGATTATAAAATTAGCAATCCGAAAATGGAAAAAAAGGTTTGCAAAAAACAATACGAGCGAGACTAGGGAATTCTTAACCTCCATCTCAGTGCTCCAATTATTTAATTATTCTTTTTCTACACAACATCCTATCGACTATAATTATTTAAGACCGAAGAAACTTATCGGCGAACGGGGTCGCGAATTGCAATTACACGCCTACAAGCGGATTACAGTGCGAAGTGAACAAGGACAAGAAAATAGCACTAAACGCTTCTTTTCCCATCTCTGTCTCACACCCGTTTCTGCAGCACTATTGCAGTCAACCGATGTGGGAAATTTTTTTTTTATCCCATTGGTCTATTAGAGTAAATTTGTATTAACCGACGACGCGATGTCTACGAAAAATTTAACTTAGGCTTAATTATTCGTGTCACGAGTAATTTTTTGTGTGAATTTGCAGTACACACTCGCCAGATATGGTCGAAATATGCCAAAGCACGTTGACATGAGGGAGCCTTGGGCCAGAGGCGAACCTCCTGACGGCCTCTCCGCATTACTCAACGTCAGTGCTATACAAACTTACCGAATCTTCTTCAGTCATTCTCGCTTAACGAACGGAGATCCTCTTCACTAGACAGCACACACAGCACTCAATTTGTTTAATAATTTTGTTAGATTCGAGAGGAATCGTGAGTATTGCATCAGAAAATAGCAATGTGGAAGTCCTCGATTCGGAACCTTCAGGTTTGCCAACACACAGTGAAGAATCGTTCAACGGTATCGAGATATGCAATCCACCGTCTTGCACACGGGTCTGAAGACTCTAGTGGTGGGGGAAGGCTCGGTTAGCGAAGCGTTTTTTGCATGAGAAAATGCAATATATATCTAAGGTCTTGATCCGGAGAACCTTCGGATTTATCAACATAGAAGGAACAGTCGTTCAAGGGTATCGAGTGGTAAAACGCAGGGTCTTGCACGCGAGTCTCAAAACTCGAGTGGTGGGGGAAGGCTTCGGTAGCGAAGCATTTTTTCGTGGTTGGCAACACGCGCCGACCAGGTGCGCACGGTTCACACTGGTTATCGGTCCTTGCTTTTTTTTTTGCATATACGAGAAATCATTCCCAAAATATACAGTTGATTATCAAAATGTGTGTAACAGGTGCACAAGGTACAAAATGAGTTCGATGTACGAGACCCATTGAATTTAATTTATACCGAAAATGTCGTTCATTTGATTAATAAAAAAGAACCCTGCGAGGTAGCGACACGTGTGGTCGCGAGGCAAACCTCCCTATTCACTATTGCTAATCGAGTTATCTCTACCATGGAATTAAGGGGGAGTTTCTCTACCACCACGCACATTACAAGCCGGATATAAGACAGTGGTGTAACTTCGTGCCGCGACTATGCGCGTTTAGATAAGAGGAGACATTCTTTAATCCTTCGGTCTAATTCGAACATTCCGATTGCATCAAGCAATAGGATCGCCGATTGTTTCTGAGACTGCAGTTTTGCACGCAAAGGATGGTTCAAAGTTTCGATAATTCTCTTCTTACAGCAATATTCAGACATATAAAATTACCGTTATTTCCATGGTTCTGTAATAATTGGGTATTTATCCTGTCGGAGATAAGTAGAGTATTATTATCATTGTAAAAGTGAAATTAAAATTTCGCAGAAAAATACCTGACTAAATAGTTCGTAAGGCGATGTAAAAGATCCTTCGGCCACTCGCCCCGCGCTCGGTCGGTAACGAATCGCCTTTACCCATTTTCTCCGACTCTCCTACTATTCTGGACAAAAGAAAATTAGATTCGAGCGGTATGTCACGTGCTCTTGATCTGCAAAAAGAATAAAACAATCGTACCGACCAAAAACGTGGTCGATGGGTAGTCCAAAGCTTTCCCAAAGGCGATGCTACACACGCACGGATACACATGACATGTCAGATGTTCTACGCATTCCTCATTGGTCACAATGCGCGCAGAATCAGCATTGTGGTTATGTTTGACGTTCACTTTTTACGAGTGCGTCTGTAAATAAACAAGCAGTGCAGTATGATAAGCGATAATCGACAAATTGCGTGGCAGCGATTATAAAATGATAAAATAAAATACGTTGTTGAAGATCGAATAAAACTGCGTCCTTTTCATCTTGATATTCGGAAAGTAAGTGGAGTCCCCTCGTCTCAATCGTTTTTCGTTAAGCATCAAACTATTAGGCAATGTAAGGACTGCACTCGTGGAAAATAGATGAATAAATCGAAGATTAAGCGGAAGGTGGAGAAGTCGAGGGCAGCTCGGAAAGCCTAGACAATGAAAAGTCGTCGTTTTAATAGTAATCTTATTCATTAACTTCAACGATTCTCATTGAGCATTAATAACGATGATAAATAACAATTATTCTGAGCTTGAGTGTTTATTTTATGCTGTAGCATAATTGTTTTCGTAGTAGTCAAGAGCGACCGTGAAAAACGATCGAAGAAGCGACCCTAAAAGCAACGGTGGTTTTGTGCCAAAAATTAACCGCACTAACGAGTGGCGAAGCGACCGCTCTGGCGACATTCTTTTACCGCGACAGAACAAACGACGTAAGCTTTTTGACGACTGGGATGAGATTTTCTGGAGGGTCGCTTTTACGCTCGTTTGTTCGGTCGGGAAACAAACGACTTCACGGCCGAAACGCGTCACAAAAGTAAGTCGGCAGTCATTTGTGTAGTTCATTTTTTTTTACGTGTTTATAACTTTCCCAATGTGTAACTGTCCCACGTGTTTTTTTTCCCTATTATCTATCTTTGGGAAAAAGTTATGAGTTCGCAACTCAATCCTATTAGACTAAAATAATGGTTTTAAATTGCAGACCCAAAATGGTGGTAGGTCTTTCCATTTGTAGTGAACTGTGCAAAACTTAATGTGTAATTTGTGGATCTAAAAACTACAAATTTGTAATCGCCTTTTTAGAGAATTTTATTGAAAGCCGTAAAAAAAAGTAACGAAAGCACGTTTTTTGTCCAAGAAATGTCCTATTCACGTAGGCGATTCCCGTTGAATTATGAATTCAATATTACGGAAATCTGTGCTAATATGCTGTGCCAATCTGACTAAGTTGGACTTTGTACCATACCCCATCGAATTCTATAAAAATCCAGGCTTATTCGTCTATACACTAGAACCTCGACAGTCTGACCTTCGATCAACGAGCCCTCCGCGTTAACGGATAAAGCAGCAATAGTCTGTTAATTAAACAGTAGACCTGTTATTAAGAGACGCAGTGGCGTATCGGCGCCAAGTACTTAAAAAACGATTTTTTTAACCGGGACGCTGCCAAGTATACTTTGCCAAGTAAACTCAATAAACTCTGTTTTTGATTAAATTTAGTACAACGCAACGTTATCGGGTTGCGTGTGGGTAAAGTTTCAGCCAATCAGGTGACTCACTCTAGATGACTGCACGGTCGCTCGTGCGACCTCATTGGCTAAACTTCATTGACTCGTAGCTCAAAGACAAATTTTCCCGTACCGACAGTTCGATTACAAATACTACTCTGTGATTCCGAAAGGTCGCGACCTTCCAGAGCTCTTTTATCAAGGTAATTGCAGAGTGTAGCACATCGCCTTTGAAAAGTAAACAATGAAAGAGTAAAAGGTCCAGTTCGCATCTTTGAACTCTACCATTCACTCCCTTTGTACACCGATTAGGTAACTACGAGAAAAAATTGTTTCCCTTCAATTGATTCTATCATATTTCTCACTTTTCCTTCGTGTCCTTTATGAGTGACATTTATACTACGAGCGGTAACTATGCAGTGGCTCTTATCGGCAACTTTGTATTGTCCGTATTTACAAGTGAAAAAAATTAAATAAAGACTTTAAGGATACAACATATTTTTCAGTTGATTCTTTTAATGATAAATAAACCGCAAGAATCCCATTGCGCAAGGTGTCAATATGCCGAAAATACACAATATGCCGGGTGTGAGGGACCTCGAGATTATGGCGACTAAACGTGAATTAGAAAAGACTGATAGGGAGCCAAGTAATTTTCTGAGAGAGGTCGCTATCTTGGTAGTTGCAACAGAAAAATCGAATGGTAGAAAAAAGAAAGTAAAAGTTGGGAGGCATTGAAATATTTCCCCCGCAATATCCAATAAGCGAATGCCAGTTTATTGGCAGTCAACTATAATGGAGAGAACAACATTTTCAGTTGCTTTTCTTTAAAAGACAAATGTTGCGCATAGTGGCAATATGCCGAAAATACATAATATGCCGGGTGTGAGAGGTCTCGAGATTAACGACTAAACGTGAATTAAGAAAGACTGATAGGGAGCCAAGTAATTTTCTGAGAGAGGTCGCTATCTTGGTAGGTTCAACAGAAAAATCGAATGGTAGAAAAAAGAAAGTAAAAGTTGGAAGGCATTGAAGTATTTCCCCCGCAATATCCAATAAACAAATGCCATTTTATTGGCAGTCAACTATAATGCAGAGAACATATTTTTCAGTTGCTTTTTTTTAATGATAAATGAACAGCAAAAATCCCGTTGCGCATAGTGGCAATACGCCGAAAATACATAATATGCCGGGCGTGAGGGACCTCCAGATTATGACGACTAAACGTGAATTAAGAAAGACTGATAGGGAGCCAAGTAATTTACTGAGAGAGGTCGCTATCTTGGTAGGTTCAACAGAAAAATCGAATGGTAGAAAAAAGAAAATAAAAGTTGGAAGGCATTGAAGTATTTCCCCCGCAATATCCAATAAACAAATGTCATTTTATTGGCAGTCAACTATAATGCAGAGTCCTCGTGTGAATGTATTGATTTCTTGGGCCTGGTCGAGGAGCTTCCACTGCTGCTCTCCTAGAGGGAGGTTGTGGATGTGCAGCAGCATCAGGTAGAGGGAGAACCGAATGAAATAGGCGCACCGGAGTTCCGACGAACGCACCTCCTCGTCACCGTTGTCATTCTCGTCGTCGATGTGTTTAAGATTTTTCGACTCAGCGACAATCGGCACGTGACAAAATTTATGACTCACATCCGTTTCCACGGTTCGCAACGCGCATCGAAGAGTCTGTTAACTTTTAATAAAAATGATAAAGTGGTGCTGTGCCGTTAAATCAATGCGGCTTCTGGTCCCGATGATATCTCACTGAAATTAAGTGACCCTGCATCGTTAACGCACGGTTAGTATAAGTTTAGTCAATAATCCATCGATAACTACATTTTTTAAGATAAAATAGGTTTCCTCAAAAAACCCAAGAACTGATCATGTCTCACATAGCATAGATGATCGTAGCGTTATTTTTCCCACGATTGCACTACGAATCATCTCAATCGTTCTTAAAGGCATTGCAGTGTAAGATAAACATAGACGTGTAGCAAGTGTTTTCGTCTCGATGTTATAATTCTAGTGAATATTCCCAGTTGGATGAATGTGAGGACCGCACATTAGCGACGATAACACTTCCAATTTTCTCGACAGAATTGATTTGACAAAATTTTTTAAAGCTTTTGTTTAGCGAGCGTTATGTAGGAACAGTGTTTTATCTCTTCAGCCCAAAGACATTTATTTACTTTGCTGAGCGAAGGAAGTTAGGATGGAAACTTTTTTTAGCGTCATGTAACCTTGCCCTTCACCGAATTGGCTGTGCGGTATATCTGTACGTTCTTATTTGATCTCTCTCCTCCAATTCTACCGACCGTCGCGTGGGTATCGGATTGTACCGTCGACTGTCAAGGACAGCATAGAACAAAGAACGAGTCCAGAATAACTTTTGCTGTTCGGAAGTTTGACAAGTGCAGAGAAACATTCTTTGTAAAAATCGTAATTTTCAATGATTTTCCATTGATGATGAATGGGGAAACCGTTGAAACTTGCAATTTACCGTCGAAAATGATATCACACATTTGTTCCAATGATTTGTCATTCAGAATGACTAATATTTCACGATCAAGGGTGAAGAGGAAACCATTTGCTTCAGTTATTTTACCATTTCAAGTTAATGGAAAGCCATCGAATCTGGTAGTTTCTTGTTGAAAATGTTCACTCAGTACCCTGAGAAAAAACAGTCCGTTATTTGTTTGGTATAAATAACGGATTGTTTTGTCGAAAGTTCATTTGCTTCAATTTATTCAAAATTTGTCGATTGAAACAAACATTTTTGTTGTACCAACAAAATGCTTAATACAACGATTTCTTTTTCTCAGTGTAAGAAGTCGTTTGAAGTTGTTCTGAGAATTGAAAATGCCCGTTTGCATTGTCAAGATTTCGCTATTTCATCTAAGCGAGACACAATTTGCAAAAGTGAATCGGAAATTACAATTTTTTTATAAAGGCATTTAACTTTCCATTGACCTAAAAAATATTTCATTGTAAAAGGAAATGAAAATGAGCCGCGATAGTGATGCCTCGGTTCATATGGAATTGAATACCAAAAAATTTAATGTTTGCAACATGAGTATTTTTCCAACACGAGTATTTTTCCAACATGAGTATTTTTCCAACATGAGTATTTTTCCAACATGAGTATTTTTCCAACATGAGTATTTTTCCAACATGAGTATTTTTCTAACATGAGTATTTTTCCAACATGAGTATTTTTCAACATGAGTATTTTTTCAACATGAGTATTTTTTCAACATGGAAAAAAAAGTCGGATATCAGGGGAATTGATTTGAGTTGTTGCTGATTGTCGTACGATCGCTTGCCATTTCAGTGCCAATTTCAACGAGGCGTTGGGTAACAGCCTGAGAGAATGGCGATTGACATACTCGATGAGGATCACCTCGCCGTCAGTGCTATAGTGACTGTGGGAATGCAGCTAATTTTCTTCACTATAGCTGCTACCTTCCAAATGGACAAACTGACGGATTTCGCTGGCGGAACCAACTTTATTATACTCGCTCTCCTCACATTCTTCCTCGGACAAGTCGGCAAGGTTTCGATCTATTAATATGTTAACCGCTTTTTAGAACTCTACGCGTTGTGTCATGAAGCACGACGCGATGGGCCGAATTTTTCATAAGTAAACACGGCCTAAGCTTTACCCGTGTCCAAAATTGATTATAAATATCTAGCGGTTCTTAAAATATTTAAAAAATGCTTTAAATTTCAGACATACGACAGTCGACAACTGATGGTTACTGTATTTGTTTGCCTCTGGGGCATCCGTCTGTCCGGATATCTTTTGTACAGAATAATGAAAATTGGCCGCGACAAAAGATTCGACGATCGGCGAAGTAACGTTATACGTTTTGCAGTTTTCTGGACATTTCAGGTCGGTCTTTGATATTTGGAAAAATATATACATAATTTGAACATATCTTAAACATTAATAGACATAATTTGATTATATAAATATAATATTATACACACATAATTTATATATACATAATTTGATTATATCTTAAATACCGTTACATTTGTTAACAAACTTCCGTTTATAATTTGCCGAATTTGCAAACTCCTTGCAGGCGGTGTGGGTGTACGTGGTCAGCTTACCTGTAATAATCATTAATTCGCCGCGACACAAGATACCACCCGCACCAAAAACGATGACCACCCTCGACAGTGCTGGCACGGGAATGTTTATCGTTGGTCTGTTGTTCGAGACTTATGCCGATCTTCAAAAATTCTCCTTCCGGGAAGATCCCATCAATAACGGAAAATGGTGTAACGACGGTGAGATTTGATGTTTACCGATAACGTTTTTTGTACCACTCAAACTAAATCGTCTTGAAACTCTTTTAAATTTCAACGACGCATGAGGCATTCCATACCGAATCAGTCACTGTTTATCCAACCCTTTTTCTTTGTCCAAAAATTTGTTATATTTTAGTGCCATGTAACGAGTTGTTCGAATTGTTTAAGATTTTTAAATCCAACATTGCGGAAATACTGTATTTATTTAAAGTCAATATATCTCAGAAACTTTTAAAAAGACAGTATTTCTGCAATGTTCGATTTTAATGTC
Source organism: Ichneumoninae sp. A BG-2022a (assembly GCA_030522665.1). Lineage (NCBI taxonomy): Eukaryota > Metazoa > Arthropoda > Insecta > Hymenoptera > Ichneumonidae > Ichneumoninae sp. A BG-2022a. The sequence goes on from JAPYZC010002054.1 coordinate 12,959, forward strand.
TGAACACTTTAGAAAGGCTTCGAGTACTAAAATGTAAAAGGGTCGAAAAAAGGTCCACATTGATATGGAATTGCCCTCTCGATCACCCAATCGGTCTAAAGCTGAAAACTTTAGTTGCCCATTTTTACAAACTAATGCACTTTACTACTACTCACCGTGAGCCCGAAATTTCGGAAGAAAAGCGTCGATGATGCACTTTACAAAAATTCTTCGTAGAGAAAGTTTGCTCAGTTTTGAATCTTGAATGAAAACCCACTACTTTCGGTCGAACTTTCGGACATCCTCTTTATGAACCCTAGCAAGTTGACGGACGGCTGCTTTTAGAGAAACAACTAAAAAACGGACCGAAAAACGGACTCGTCCGTTGGGGAACGAAACGGACCATAAAAACGGTAAAACGGACCATACGTTTGGATTGGTCCTTTTTTGGTTGCGGAAACCGAGGAAGAACCGAACGTTTTTTATTCAAATTTTTGGCTAAGTTTTTTCAAACTTAGCCAAAAACTTTTTTCAAACTGTTTTTTGTTGTTTACCTTTAATTCTGTTTTTAATGAAAGGACAGAATAAAAATACGATCTTCGTCCTTTTTCGGTTGCGGGAACCAAAAACGGACCATAGCAAATTTTTAGAAAAAATAACGTTCGGTCCGTTTTCGGTTTCCGCAACAGAAAAAAGACCAAATGCCAACAAAAAATGTACAGTCCGTTTTGTCGTTTTTGACGGTCCGTTTTGTCCCCCAATGGACGTGTCCGTATGCGGTCCAGCAACTTGCTAGGGAACCAGTAGTCCTTATGAACCAGTAGTTCATTTCGTTGAGGGGATCATCAGTCGCTTTTTCAAGATATCGACCATAAAACTGCACTTGATCAACGGTCACAAATGTAGTACCAAGTACGATATAAATGGTTCACTATTTTTAGGACTTTGGAGGCTATCGAGACATCCAAATTACTTCGGTGAAATCGTTGTCTGGTGGGGAATATTCGTGATATCCCTGAACGTGATCGAAGGAGCTGAATGGGTTGCAATCGCATCTCCCATATTCACCACAGTCATTATACTCTTTCTCTCGGGTATGCCTTTACTGGAGAAGGCCTCCGACGAGCGATACCGAGAGTAAGCTTATTTTACCACCGAACGTTATTGATCAATGAAAATTTTAATTGGCGTTAAAATTTTCAGCAATGCCGATTATCGTCAGTACAAACAAACGACATCACCACTGATTCCAATACCACCAGCGGTATACGGTGAAGTGCCGTGGTTCTTAAAATTCATTCTGTGCTGTGAATACCCAATGTACGATTCGTTGGACGCCAAGCCACGATCGGCCGTTACCGAGTCCACGTCCATCAGCCTTGCAGCGTCCACGTAGCTATAATCATCCGTCGGGTGTCCCGTATCGGGTCCCGGCGCACAATCACTCAGCTCCACATAATTATTATTATTCTTCTTGCTTTTTTTTTAACTTTTTTTTTCAATATTTTACAATGTTCTTATCTATCATCTACTCATCTGTGATTCTTTTTTTTAATCAACGAAATATGAATTTGAAAAAAAGCCGTTTCAATATTTCACACGAATTTATTAACTTTCGACCTAAACGTGTTTCCCGTTCGGATTACTCAGTCATACGATTGTACACAGCTTTTGTATTGCCGTTTACTTGCATTTCAATTTAAGACGCGAAGGTTGCAATCGCATGGTTCACGACAGGTGAAGTTGTTCGAAGGGTAAAACAGTTATCTGTAGTCGAATACGCGTTTTGTTTACACGGTTAAAACATTTGCTCTTTTAAAAAATCAGGTCGTCTTGTCCTGGACGATGTAAGGACATTTCTGTAAAGCATAGCTTGGGTTAAAATTTGTTGATGAATTCATTTTTTGTAAGTAAAGAACGATTACCGAATTTAGGCATTCGTCGCTTACCGACGATTCTTCATCAATGCGGAATCGAAAATCTTGCACAGGGTGTATTTTCACCTCCTTGATTGCAAGGCAATTTGCATTTCCAAATCATACAAAGCCTTATCACCGGCCCTAGCGGCGAGGACGCAACTTATCAAAGCGCTGTCCCTTCTTTGTTCACAGTGTATAGATTGGTTACGCCGAATTTCGCTGCTGGGACCGCGAAATGCCTAACGCCTGTACTATAAAAAATCAAATAACGTACACACATTTTTATGCCAGATCCCTGTTTTACCGACCGAATACTTTCGCACTGTGACCTATTTTTGTATTTTTTTTTCCATGTTGCATGGCTATATTCTTTCACTAAATTTCCGAGGTGAAAATGTGCTGTGGTAATGGTGAATGGTAAATTAATGGTGTTCACTTCCATCAATTGCCATCAACCTCTTCATCCGCCATTAACATGTTAACATTACTAGAACAAATGTCTTCTCTATGACTGTAGTCATAGAAAAAAATTTGATTTAGGATGCCGGGAGGTCCTGGTACAATTTTCTCACGCATATATTCTCCATCCAATCATGAAACATTGTTCAACGATATACGCTATTCGTAAGCCGTGTATTTCTATCTTTGCATATTGCAATGTAAATGTATAATCCCCATGGCCCGTTTGTTTCGTTTAACAAAACGAACGGGACATGCAGTCCTATACTATGTACATATGTACATAGAAAATGACTTCCGATCGAAGCGCACCGCTTTAAGAACTCCTGGAGTGAAGGTGCACGGGACGAGAGAACAGTACGTTGGTCACCGATGGCCATTTGTTTTATTCCATGCCTTATGTTGAACTATACTCGTAGGCGAGAGAAACAACGTCGGCCAGTAACAGACAACGGGTTACCTCAAGATGAAGTGAAAGTCACGTGACGGAGCCATGAGCGTGAGAGTGATAGTTATAATTTTCAGATTAAGGTAGTACCCCTAGCAAGTTGATGGACTGCAAACGAACCGAAAAACGGACACGTCCGTTGGGGAACAAAACGGACAGTAAAAGACGACAAAACGGACTGTACATTTTTTATTGGCATTTGGTCTATTTTCTGTTGCGGAAACCGAAAACGGACCGAACGGTTTTTTTCGAAAAATTTGCTTTGGTCCGTTTTCGGTTCCCGCAACCGAAAAAGGACCAAGATCG
>JAPYZC010002055.1:0-16069 GCA_030522665.1 Ichneumoninae sp. A BG-2022a
AATAATTAATAATTAATAATTAATAATTAATAATTAATAATTAATAATTAATAATTAATAATTAATAATTAATAATTAATAATTAATAATTAATAATTACGACGATTATCAATTACTTTTTCATACACCATCGATTTTTTAATCTATCGCCGATCGATCATCGATCCCACCGATCTGAGGAGATTCGCAACTTACCCGAGCGTCCAAAATTTCCATAATCTTCTCCCTGGCCGCGCATACGTCGTCGGGTCGACCTGCGACCTTTATGTGCGGATCTGCCAATGAGAAAAAACCAAACCGATAAATCACATGCGTACGAACTAACTGTAACTGTAATAGCCCACGGTAGTTGAATTTTTTTTTTCTTTTCTCAGAGATAATTTTTTTGTTTTGTTTTTGCAACCTGCTAGTATTCGACAAAGATCGAGATCAGCAGAATCTATTATTAAACTTTCGCAAGATAGCGATTCTTCGACTCGGGAAGAAGCGCGACGCGTTTATATTCGCGTACGATGATCTAAACGGTGTTCGCGTTTCGTCGCGTAAGATCATCGAGGTCTCCACGGATTCGAGAATCAGCCGCGAGCGACTTATCGCCTATACGTCGATCGAGCGGCGTCGACGGATAGTCGTAACAAAACTGCAGGCTGTGCCGCTACATTTTAATAACGATCCTCGTTCGGTATCTAGCGGTATAATCAAATCATTTAAAAAACCTAAATGATGTACAAAAAGTTGAATCGATTCACGTGATTTTTATCATTTTTCGTCGCCTGATTATTATAATAAAACTGCAGGCTGTGCGACTAAATTTTAATAACGATCCTCCTTTCGTATCTAATTGTATAATTAAGTAATTAAAAAAACGTAAATGATGTACGAATATTTGAATCGATTCATGTGATTTTTATCATTTTTCATCCCCTGATTATTATAATAAAACTGCAGGCAGTGCAGCTATATTTTAATAACGATGATCCTTTGGTATCCAGTGGTATAATTAAATAATTACAAAACCTAAATGATGTACAAAAAGTTGAATCGATTCACGTGATTTTTTATCATTTTTCGTCGCCTAATGATTATAATAAAACTGCAGGCTATGCAGCCATATTTTAATAACGATCCTCATTAAATATCTAACGATATAATTAAATCACAAAAAAAAATATCATAAATGATATACAAAAATTTGAATCGATTCATGTAGTATTTCCCATTTTTCGGCTACATTCTATCGGCCTTGACCTTAGCGATGCTAATGCGTGACGAGCGCAGGCCGTTTCCTTGCGTCAGCCTTCTCGTTAAATGCACGCACGGATTCGTGAAACGCGTGTCTCGAGCGGTAAATAAAATCAGGGCCTCGCCGGGCGCATTTTTAATTCTCGACTATTTATTCTCGGCTCGAGAGAGGAAGAGAGATTGCCGGAAGAACGTTTTTGACGGAAATAGCCGGAAAATCGCACGGCCTCGGGAAATCGTGGAGAGCGCAAATTCCGGTACGATCGCGAACGTGTGTTCGATGACGATTCCGTCGTCGTCGAACGATGACTTAAGGAGGGAGTCTCGCTGCCCGCTGACTTTGCATAAGTTCGACAACAATAAGAGACAATTGCAAGTACTTCTTGATGTTGTAGAAATCTGAAAAAAATCATGTATACTAAAGGTACTGAGAAGATTAATTTTGCATAATAATAATTGCAAAATGTTATTAACACATTCATCAAAACATTAATTGGTTAACAAATTACCCGGCAACAAAACTTTTTTTTACGAAAATGATTCGTTTATTTTTCTGAATACGTATGAATTTTTTTCAGATTTTTAAGTAATCGTTGATTTTTGTTCTATAAAAAAAAAATCAACGATTACTTAAAAACCTGAAAAAATTCATACGTATTCAAAAAAATTAACGAATCATTTTCATAAAAACAAAGTTTTGTTGCCGGGTAATTTGTAAACCAATTAATTTTTTGATGAATTTGTTAATAACATTTTGCAATCATTATTATGCAAAATGAATCTTCTCAGTACCTTTAGTATACATGATTTTTTTCAGGTTTTTACACCATCAAGAAGTACTTGCAATTTTCTCGTATTGTTGTCGAACTTATGCGAAGTCAGCGCGTAGCGAGACTCCCTCCTTAACTGTAACGCGAGCCGAACAATTTTCTCCTCGCAAACTTAAACTTCACTCGCACTACTTAGCGATACGGGAATAGATTGGCTCGCGAAAAAAAAAGAAATACACAATGTCGCCCGCTCGCCGACGACAAAAAGTCCCAAGAGCCAAGGGTGGGGAATGCGGATCGCGAGTACCGCCGACGAGAATCGCTCCGCGATGCACTCGAATTTAGAACAGCCGAACGAGAATAGGTGAACCGTTTCGATTCGAGGAGAAAAAAGAATCTCAAACGCTCGAGGAAAAAAAAATCGGAAAACAAAGTTTAAATTGAAAAAGACAAAACCGAGGGGTACCGAATTCCGACTCTGGCCTCGAGCGCGACGCACTCAACTCTCGGAATCCGAGTGACTTGACGCGTTGCAGCCCGAAATTTCTTTGCGACGTAAAAAAGAATATCCAAAATTGTCGCACAGCATTTATTCTTTTATTGAAAAAAAAATGCTTCGTCCGGCATTTATTTTGTAATAATTTTTTTTGTCCAGCGTCTACTTATTATAAAATATAAAATAAAAAACTTATTCGGCGTTTATTTGCTAATAAAAAAATTAATAAAAAATTTGTCGTCCGGTATTTAATAAAAAAAAAAATTTCTTCATTTCGCCTGCGAGGCGGGTCGGCTCGCAAAAAAATCCAAAATTGTCGCACAACATTTATTCTTCTATTGAAAAAAAAAATGCTTCGTTCGGAATTTATTTTGTAATACATTTTCTTTTTTTTATTCGTCTGGCGTCTACTTTTTATAAAATAAAATAAAAAAAATTATCCGGCGTTTATTTTCTAATAAAAAGATAAAAATAAAAAATGTGTCGTCCGGCATTTAATTAAAATTTTTTTTTCTTCAATTCGCCTGCGAGGCGGGTCGGGTCGATGGTAGGGGGCCGAAAGATCGGCAGGTGTTCAAAAATAGAAATAGCGAGAGTCTATGTGAGTCGGTCGGTGCGCTCGTCGAGCGACTCGAACGTCGAGCTTAGCCGACCTCTAAAAAAAAATCGGTGCCGTTCGATTCGCCGGTACCTCTATAGGCGACACACACAGACACGCGCACAAAGCCCCGTCGCGAAACGAGTAGGAGCGCGCACGTAGGTCTCGGCGCGAAGTGGACACCCGACGTCGCAGTCTTACACAGTCGGCCGCGGTCTTCTTGGTCAAGGCTCTTGTACGATATAAATAGTCTCTCTCTATGCATATGTCCAGAGCGAGAAAGATCGGCGCACACACATTCGCGAACGAAACGCGAATAATCTCATCTCCCGTCTCGGAATAACATTTCTGCTACACGCACGAGCATATTCCATCATTCCGATTGCCTGCGTGACTTTGTAGACCGTTCCGAGCGTCGTTTCGTTACATAAAACTTATATGCACAATGTGGAAAATAAACCAAAATAAAAAAATAAACTATTAAAATCCTTTGTTTTGCTCCGTCGAGCTGGTGTCCTCGATCGCCTCGCTGCTCGATGGAGAAAAAAATAAATATTAAGCGGAAACGAAAAAAGAATTGAATTTATACGGAAGAGAGTCGACGAAAGACGAGCGCGATGTAGCTGGCTTGCCGGAGAGGACGATAAAACAAGGCGAAAACACGAGAGGCCCGACGACGCGCGCAGAAGTCGTACGATGTTTACGTCGAGATCCGACTAGCCGAGCTGGCAAGCTACTTTCGAGTCTTCTAGTCTCACCCGCGCGGAGCTGCACTCTGGAATCATTTTTGGAACGAACGTTTTTGGATTCCAGTAGGGGATCTTTAGTTCTTATTTTTTATATTTTTTAAATGTTTGTATTATATATTTTTAATTATTAAATATTTGCATTACGTATTTTTATTTATGAAATGTTTGCATTATATATTTTTTTTTAATTATTATTGACCGATCGGTAAATAGAATCGGCGATAAAAGGCCGAGTATAAAAGAGCTTGTGGCTCCGATCGGATGCGCTCCATTTTCGTCGTTTGGGTTTTATCGGTTTCGGGCTTTAACGAGCCAGCGTCGGCAAACTCGCGGATATAAGATCCGTTGAATTAATCAGCGCGGAGTCTGATTCGCGCCCGTGAAACAAATGTTACGTGCAGTTTTTTTTTGTAACTGTGACTGACCTACAGAATATTTCGCGTGTTGCCTCATCGTCGGTCGGAACGGCCGCGCGCCCCCGCACAGTGGAAACTTACAGATTATCGCCGCGACGCTCGGGTCGCCCAGTGAAAAAATTGACGCGGGCCAAGTATTCGTAACGTGGCCTACTGTGTCGTACAACCGTCGCCTGAGGCACCTCGCGGTTCGATAAGGAAAGAAAAGAAAAAAGGGGCAAACGGAAATAGAATGACCGACGTTACCGTCTATATCGAATGGAAAATCACGCAACCACGAAAAAAATACGCCATCGATTCGTCGAGTCATAATGGAATACACACATTTGAAATAAATAAATACTCCATAAAATTCTGGAAAAAAAATCATACTGCCTTCTTAAAAATAATAACTTTTCATCGTACAGTTCAAAAGGCATATAATTCAACGAGTTAGTAAAATAAAAATCAAACTTTTCTTGTAGGCGACGATCCATCATTTTTTTTCTCTTCAATTTTAGAATCTCTTTAATTAACAACAATACGTTGACAAAAAAATGTAATATAAATATCTTTCGAGTGTCCAAAATCATTTTAGTGTGCATAACAATCGCTCCCGTCTCGGGAATAGAATGACCGACGTTACCGTGGATATCGAATGGAAAATCACGCAACCACAAAAAAAATACGCAGTCGATTCGTCGAGTCATAATGGAATACAGACATTTTAAATAAATAAATAAACCATAAAATTCTGGAAAAAAATCGTACCGCCTCCTTAAAAATAATAAGTTTTTCATCGTACAGTTCAAAAGGCATATAATTTAACGAGTCAGTTAAAAAAAAATCAAACTTTTCTTGTAGGCGACGATCCACCATTTTTTTTCTCTTCAATTTTAGAATCGCTTTAATTAACAACAATACGTTGACAAAAAAAAATTAATATAAATATCTTTCGAGTGTCCAAGATTATTTTACCGACGTTAACATTTTAACGATATTTTACTGACGTTACCGTGGATACCGAATGGAAAATCACGCAATGACAAAAAAATACGAGACATAATATAATCAAAGATTTCTCGTTTCCGATGGTCCACGATATTTTTCTCGTTAATTTTATAATCTTTTTGGTTAAGAATACGTTGGCCAAGAAAAAAATTGTAAAATATAATTTTGGACCTATAATACTATACTATACTATAAGATTGTACCTTTGTCTGCAAAAAATATCCTTCCAAATGTCCAAAACAATTTTAGTATGCAAAAGAAATCACACCCGCCTTAAAAGGTCAATTAGTGCCATCAATTGACAGCGAACCATGCCGGACGGATTTTTCCTAAGCTCGTGTCAAGTAGGCAAAAAAATTACTGCTGATGCGTCGCAGCGGATAACCGCCGAGCGGAATAGTTCCCGACGACTGTTGACCCAGTGGAAACGTACCTTCCCTATACGGGCATCCTTTTGTGCCGCAGTCAACAGATATAGTAAATACACAAAAAAAAATACTAATCGCATGATCGCCGAATCGATTCTTCGACCCACAATGAAAGCCAGTTATTAGAAACAAACAAATAAATAAGTAAATAAATAAATTCTAAAAAAAAGCATCATATCATATTACCTACTTGAAAATAATAAATTTTCCATCGTACACTTAAAAAAATATATAATTCAACGAGACATAAAAAAATCAAACATTTCTAGTACGCGCCGATCCACAATGTTTTTCTCGTTCATTTTATAATCTCTTTACTCACCAAATACGTTGACAAAAAAAAAAAAAAATGGTAAAATAAAGATAAGGTTATAAACCATTTTAGTATGCAAAAAAATCACGCCCGCCTTAGAGGGTCAATTAGTGCGATCAATTGTCATCGAAACGCGCGACCGCTGCCGGACGGATTTTTCCGTGTAATGTAGGAGAAAAAAAGAGTGCCGATGCGTCGCAGCAAATAACCGCCGAGTGTGAAGACTGTTGACCCAATGGAAACGTACCTTCCCTATACGGTCATCGTTTTGTACCGGAGTATAGACAGATACAGTAGATACATGCGTTAAATTCGTAGTGGGGCGTACCGCCGAGCGGGAGAGACGGTAAAACATAACAACTGTACGAAATGCGCATTGCGAAGAGTCGCTCGGATCCGCCGAGTGTCGTTGGATGTAGCGGCGGGTAGGAATACGCGTACACATGTGTAATGTACGTGCGGGAGATCGAGTGGCGGAAGGTGCTGCGCCAGCTGTTTAGTTTGACGATGAAGAACCGCCCGAGCGAGCCTCCCACAGCCGATGAACGAGCGGAAGAAAGGCGCTCGGGTGAATCACCAAAAAAAAGTTTCCACGGCGAGCGAGCCAGAGGACGAGAGAAACACGACGTCCCTCGACGCCGGGTTACATATAGAACGAGCCGGTATACTAATTTTGCGCGTGCGCGTGACAATCGTAAGATTCCCGAGCCGCACTCGCTTTACACTTTGCTCGTTTGGTTACTCAGTTGGCAATAATTCTCGGTAATGTCGACCGTTGTGATCTATTTTTATACCTGTTATTTTATATTTGTATTTTTATTTGAAAGAAATAATAATACTTTGAATTAAATTTTTTTTTTTTTTTAGAAAAATAGGGAAACAGAACCGGAAATAAAGAAAGTTATGCGTCGTATCGTCAAATGAACACTTTGCATATGAAAATATCCGAAAATGGCTCGTCTCGCGTAATAGTCGGAGAGGAAGTTACAAACGTTTCCGACAGCCGCAAGTGTGCTGTATTTCGAGTGATTTAATCTGCGGAGTCTCGGGTTCATTATTATCGCGAGGCGTATGGTTTATTTTACGTTTATTTCGCAACAAGTCGGGCTAGCGGTTTCCGCGTTCGAGCGGAACAAACACATGCCCATTACATACGAGCTTAGCGTTTTTTTTTGTTTGTATAGACCCAGGCGAGCAAATCGTCATGGATACCTTCGATGGAATGTCTGCGGATTGATGAGCATAGCTCTACGCGGCAAAAAAAAGGGACGAGCTTTTTAACTTGTACGCTCGGCCAATGTTTATTTCCACAAAACCCCGCGATATTTTTCTCGGTACTTCTACAATTTTTGTACGATACGCACCGAGTGAAATAAAATTTTGTACGATATTGGTGCGAACAACGTTTTGTTAACTCGTGTGATTGCAACACTCGCCTTCGGCTCGTGTGCAAACTCACACTCGTCAAAAACAGTTTTTCGCACTAGTATCGTAATGTACTATTTCTTAACACATGCACGTAAAATTCCGCATTCCAGCGTACAAAAGCAATACGGTATTTTTATTACCCGCACTAGTGCGGGAAAGTGACTTTCATCGCACACTTCCCAAAATCGAAAAGCGTGATTTTCGTGAATTCGTCAAGAAAAATTATGTGAATGGCTCGTGTGAACTCGTGTAAATGGCGCACTCGCCTACGGCTCGTGCGGTATTTTCTCACTGGTCAAGAACTCCCTTTCTACCATAGCTTGCCATACAGATAGGGCAAAAGTGGGGAATATGGTCCGGTCCATATATCATTGATTTACGTGTTAATCGAGGTGGGCCATATTCATCACTTTTACCGTAACTATTATTTAATGCACAAATCTTTTTTACTGTTTACACGAATAATCCGTAAAGTGTAAACACTGAGGAAGAGGATAGTGTTTCCTACCATAACGAATAGTTCCGAGGGGAAAAGTTTATATAGATAGGTTCTGATAGTAGATATTAAGTTAATTAAACTATAATCATGGTTGCAACCATAATTTTTTAGTCATTGTCGTAGTTATAAAATGTAGACCTTGGGAACCATTAAAAAAAATTATATCAGCGTTTATTTGCCATTATTCGACAGTAAATATAAGAAAGCCGTATCACCGAAAAATTGAGGATTCGAAAGAATTTTTATTTTACTTTTGTTTCCCCCTATTTCCGGCGAACCGAAACGATTAATTTCACTGTCCGTCACGCATTGGCGAACAATGGTCAAAGACGAATAACGATAACGCTCAATGCTCCCGGGTCCGCTGCTTCCGTAATCACTTTCGATTAATCGTTTACGCTCGGTCGATTTCCGCTTTTCTATTTCAGTCTCTTAATCACTGTTTTTTCAGGAGTCGTACGGAAAACGCTAAGTTTCGTCGAAGAATTTCGAATTCCTGTTCGCACTCGTGAATTCTCGCAAAATATCCAACTTCGTATCAATCTCGATCTTGATACTTCCAATGAATTTTTTATCTAAACGCGTATAAAAAAAAAAAAATAAACTGACCTTTCTTCGCTTTGGCGCCGATCTTGAGTCTCGCTGGCCACGTAACGAAGGTACTCGTCTCGTCCATAACCTGGGAACATATCGAAATAGTGTAATTATTATTTTTTTTTATAATACAACCGTTCATGTAAAATCGGGATTGTGAAATTAAGAATGAAAAAAAAAATCGTCTGAATAAAATGAAATATTGCGTAATTGACACGGTCGTTATCGAAGATCAAGGAAAACGAAACCGCCCGCTGAAAGCTATGCACATTCGTATTGTAGCATGCTGCACACATGTACGTGTAACGAAGGTGAATACATAAGAGGATAGTTATCGACGAGTCGGTGACTCGCGTGCATCCTGTACAGAATAAAGCAGTGTTGGATAAAAATGTAAAACACCAGCCCAAGCGTTACATAAAGATACGATAAATCGTACGATGTATGCATATATGTGTATAGCTATATACATTTATTTTTTAATTAGCAGACTCGGTCCGAGGCGACCCTCTCTTATCGTAACATCGGCTTGGACAAAAGTAGACGGAAAATACTGTCGAGCCGAATGTATTTTATTGCATGCATGTTCATTAAAAAAATGCACGTGGGACAGGGCTGCAGTATCGTATAAAAAGGGTCAAAATAAAAAAAATATTAATTAAACTTCAAATTACAAATTTAAATTTACAGCCAAACCTGCACAGCGAAGCTGTGGAATTCGAATGGCATTTAACTTAATTTTTTTTGTCAAGGTCAAAGCGAGAGTTAACTTTAGTTTCAAAGAGTTCCTAAAGCGATATCTGTATTACGAGACCTTGTAGCGACTTTCCATTTGCTCTCCGAAAGACTCCGACAAGAAATAATATGTCAGAAAATAAATGGACACCATTTAATCTCAGTAAGTTAAATAATCGAGCCCAATCTCATTTTTCATCTCCCATTGACATTTTATTTCCATTCAAATCTTTTTATTAAAAGTTATTTTATTTCCTCATAATTGACCCTCATTGCCCCACCCTCCATGCGTCCGCCCATGAAAGCAAGATTGCGCGATATTTCAATAATCGTATCACGGTCATTACCACAGTCATTTTCGATACGCCTCAGCGCGAAGCCTTCCACTCCTTCCAAAGTCTATTAAAGCGCTCTTCTTATCCCTCTTTATTCTTATTATTATTATCTCCGTTCGACGATTTCAAGAGCACTCGCTTCGCGAACTCCGAGCGACGATTCGATTTATAGCCGAAAGTTTGGTCGTATCTCAACGCACGGCACTTCGCGCACGTGATGTATTATCACCGATCGGGTCCCGGGTGGTCCATATTAACGCCGCTTCCCCCTCCCTCGGCCAGTCCGCTGTCTCGATACGTTTTCCTCCACTGTGTCACTCGCGATACACTCTCTTCGACGCTCAATCGGGCACTCCGGACGCAATCGACTTTTAAGCCTGCACACGTTGTTAACACGCGCCAACCGATAAAGCAAAACCGAATTCGACCATCGGTTACTTTCACTGCCGGTTGCACGCGGCTATCTGCTCCCTATCTCCCTCGGCCGTGCATGCATGTGTGTACACGTAAACACACGCAAGCTACGCGTATACACAATGCGCCTCTGGCCGAACACCCACGAGCCTTATTGCCAGCTCCAAACACATTAATTGATTCGCCGCTAATCGTAAGAGTTTGTATTACGAGCCACTACGCTATCCCTCGGGGAATCCCCCCCCCCCTTTTCGCTCGCCACCGCTCGCTAAATCGTCAACGATTTACAAAAATTATCTGGCACTTTATTCCTCCGCTTCGGAAAAACACCAACGTTTGCCAAAATATCACGGCGTATTGTGCGCTCTTTTCACTCCCGATTTAACTCGATAAAGTGTCCGTTTCCTTCCCCTCTGTGTCTCTCGGATTCTCGCTTGTTTCGCCGAAACGAAATTACAATAATATTCGCGCACTGGGCAACTATGGTTAGATTTTTTTTTTCTTCACTCTCGAGTTTTATCTTCGGAGACAAGTTTTATCTTCACGAAACTATGGAAGGAAAAAAATTTTATATTTTTTTGTTTTTTGTTTTTGCTTATGTAGAGATGTATCGAGGAAGAGCGAATTGCCTTCCGTGCCGCCACGGAATCGCTGGCTCGACTGACTGACTAATTCGAGATAATATGTATAACGGGTCGCTCGAGCGGCGGTAACCCTCTCCCACTCGACCCACCGCGGCTGCACAACACACACACAACCGGGCGTTTTTCTTCCCCCACGCGCCTCGACGGAACTATACCGCTAGTAGCTTTGCACTGTAGCGATTTCCACCTTCCACTCGCGATCGCGTTTTGTTCGTACCGCTTGTCGATCCGATTGTAAGTATGATCCTGGGGATTACGGTCGTGGGTGACTCGGATATCGGGAACAGGTATGCGAGCTTTGGGGGTGTCGAGGGAGCCGAGAGAAGTGGACGAAAAGTGTTCCGAGAGCACCGGGAATTAATACACTGGTCGGAAGAGTAGGGCAATAAAAGCCTGAGTTGAGAACGTGGAAAATTTTGAATGAAATAATCCACGGAAAATATTTTCATATCTGGAATTTGATACACAAGCATGTGGCAATGAAGTTGGCGAGAGTTGTTCAACAATTTTTTTTTTGGATGGGATTAAGATTATTTTTAGACATTTGCCAAAGGTCAAATTTACTCGCTTGACGATTATGAATGGAAATAATATTTATAGTAAATTGTAAAAAAATATGATCGGGACCAGGTATGCGGGCTTTGGAGGTGTCGAGGAAGTCGAGAGAAGTGGAGGAAAAGTGTTCCGAGAGTACCGGGAATTAATACACTGGTCGGAAGAGTAGGGCAATAAAAGCCTGAGTTCAGAAAGTGGAAAATTTTGAATAAAATAATCCACGGACAATATTTTCATATCTGGCATTTTATACACAAGCATGTGGCAATGAAGGTGACGAAAGTTGTTCAGCAATTTTTTTATGGACGGGATTAAGATTATTTCTAGACATTTGCCAAACGTCAAATTTACTCGCTTGACGATTATGAATGGAAATAATATTTATAATAAATTGTAACAAAAAAAAGACAAAGCTTTCGTTATTAGGAAGCAAAATATTATCGGGAACAGGTATGCGAGCTTTGGAGTGTCGAGGGGGCCGACAGAAGTGGAGGAAAAGTGTTCCGAGAGTACCCAGAATTAATCTGATCGGAAAAATAAGGTAATAAAAACCTGAGTTGAGAACATGAAAAATTTTAAATAAAATAATCCACGGAAAATATTTTCGTATCTAGAATTTTATACACAAGCATGTGGCAATGAAGTTGGCGAGAGTTGTTCAACAATTTTTTTTATGGACGGGATGAAGATTATTTCTACACATTTGCCAAAGGTCAAATTTACTCGATCGACGATTATGAATGGAAATAATATTTATAATAGATTGTAAAAAAAATATGATCGAGGAAGCCGAAAGAAGTGGAGGAAAAGTGTTGCGAGAGTACCGGGAATTAATAGACTGGTCGGAAGAGTAGGGTAATAAAAGCCTGAGTTGAGAACGCGGAAAATGTTTAATAAAATAATGCACGGAAAATATTTTCATATCTGCATAAAGTTGACGAGAGTTGTTCAGCAATTTTTTTTATGGGCGAGATTAAGATTCATTCTAGACATTTGCCAAAGGTCAAATTTACTCACTCAACGATTATGAATGGAAATAATATTTATAATAATAAAAATAAAAAAAATTATTATACAAACTTTTTTATTCAAACGACGTATGTCACAGTATCAACACGATTGAAAAAGCTTACATTGTACGAACACTTCTCGTTCATCAAGACCCATATTTTTTTTATTGTTAACTTTACAATTTTTCTCGCAGTTAAAAATGCTGTTCGTTGAAAAAAAAAGTGGGAGATCCTCGCGACCAGCAAATATTTGTCAAATACACCACAAACTCGTTCTTACTTTGCAAGTAAATTAAACATTTTTTACATTTGAACGTTACGCGAACACTTTCGTATAACTCAAGGCAGGCAAGGGTTGGAAAGTTACCTCGAAACAATGAGGTAGAGAAATTCTGGCAATGACGGCACCACAATGAACCCCTAACTCGTTCGGTTCATTCAATCAGTCGCACCTGTCGAGTAATCCCAAATTCGTTAGGGAGCGCGGGGTAAAATGGATCGCTGAAAAAAGTCTCATTCGAGAAGATACTTTTTAACGGAGTAAACAAAATGTAGCAAAAATAGTCCAACCTGCCCCGATCTCCCAAAAATGTCACACGTAATCTACACTGAAAAAAAATATCAATGATTCAAGTAAAATTAGCTCGCAGGCTGCCGATGAAAACGAAAATGTTTCAATTCTACTTCGAATTCGTACAATTTTTAAATTTAAATCAAATAAATTTGGATCCTTAAATAACGATTATTAAGATAAAAGAAATGTTTCGTTGCCTTAACAAAATCTTTATTAGATTCAAATAACGGCTTTTCTTTACTTTCAGTAAAAACATTTATTCGAAGTGACTATTTATTGATTTGTACTTTAAAGTAAATGTTTATTCGACACAAAGAAATCGAGTCATTGAAAATACGATTTTTAATAGATATTTATTCGCGCCAAAGAAATTATATATTTGGCACCAAGACAAAATACGGCTATTATCCGGCGACGCGCATTATAGACTCGTGAACACGTCAATAAAAAGAATAATACTATCAAACGAATAAATATATTAGAATTTAATAAATGCTTTATTAGGTTATGAACCAAATAAACATTTTACTTCGTTCCTGATAAATTGGCACATTTATATCTCTACCACTCACAACTCTACCAGAAAACATCTCTCCCCAAACATCTCTACCAGCAAAGAAGTCTCCCGGATAATAACTCTACCAAAAAAGATAATTCTAACAACTCTACCAGAAAACATCTCTACCGTATTAGAACTCTACCAAAAACTCTCCCGGAATTGAAATAAAAGTCTCCCCGAATTAAAATGAAACTCTCCCCGAATTTTTATTTTTGTTCCGGTAGAGTTTTATATAAATTTGGGGAGAGTTTTATTTAAATTCGGGGAGAGTTTTTGGTAGAGTTGTAATACGGTAGGTAGATAATACTTTGATTGGCATACACTTTTTTTCGAGTGCGGATTGAGACGATAACATCTCACCTTGACAATCATTCCGTCGTAGTTTGAATATCATATTGTAAGAATTGAAATATCATATTGTAAGAATTGAAATATCATATTGTAAGAATTGAAATATCATATTGTAAGAATTGAAAGTCGAATTGAAATTCGAATTGAAAGAAAAATTTTCTTCTTCGGCAGCCCGCAAGCGAATTTTTTTCTTCAGTGTATACCGACGTTTTCCCTCGGGTTTGGTTTGAAACGATCAGAAACATAAGTCGTCTCAACCCTCCGGGCTCGGGCTTCTATTCTCGACGAGAGGAACAACTAGGACACACGATGGATGTTCACCGATTTCAATTAACTACCTCCGATTTTCCGCACGCCCCGACGACTTCATTGTTAATCCAATTACAATACTCCCCGTAAGGTAGACTCTTGTTACGGACACTCGGATAATTCCCTCGTGCACGTAACTCGCAAACAATGTCGTCGCCGTATCATGCTATATAAAAATATCCAACGAGATTTCGTCAACCGGCTCGAATCTCACTTCCCTCGGCTCATCCGCGCCGCGGAAAATTCCTAATCGTTGCGTCACGTCGACGCGAAACAGCTGGTAAAATTTAAAACTGAAAGAAAAAAAAATAACTTTTTTTCTACGACCGCGGTCGAGTTGTTTCGAGTCCGGCTGTATCTCCGCGGCTTCATTTCGCTTGGCGCGTAATTGCTCGGTTAACTAAATCATGCGAGAGTTCAATGGGGGTGACGAGAGAGAAACGAGATTTGCGTCACGATGTCACAGCTATAGCTCGAAACCGAGGTGAAAGGGAGACCGGATAAACCACGGTTATTTTAGTTCCACCGGACTCTGGGCATACGTTGACTTCGTTTCGAACATTCTTTCGGACACGTTTTGGCTAAAATCTCGGACAAGAAAAAAAAATCGTGAAAATTGCGGTTTCTTTGGGAGAAAAAAAAATCGCGCAATTTTTTTATCTTACGTTGTTTTTTTCCGTCAACGTCATCTAATCTCGCCGCCGCGGCATTGCGACCGAGTGTCGGGTTAGCGAGTGGTCGAAGGAACAGCTGCGAGGAACTTTAAATTTTAAATGCCACTTGTCCGGGGTCTGTCGTGATTCTCTAATATGGACACATCCGCTCGCGGCGAGAATTCCGCAGTAACTGGATATATATCGAATTATAACGCGTTAAATGTCGTTTTGAACTGTACGAATATTTTATCTGCACGAGGACGAAGCCGGTCGAGTGTCTCGACGAGATTCTTCGTTCGGGCCGGAATTGAAATAAAAATGTAAAACAACTGTTAAAAAAAAATGTACAAAAAAAATACAAAACTCCCACACTGAAAAAAAAATCGCTCGCGGGCTGACGAAGAAACAATTTTTTATTTCAATTCTTGCAATTCCATATGATAATAAAGCATCGACCGCACGACTCTCAAGGTGACGTGTTATCGTTCCAATCGGTATGGAACGGAGAATCGAAAGTAGAATTGAAATAACAATTTTTTTTTTCTTCGGCAGCCCGCAAGCGAATTAAATTAAATGTTAAATTGATATTTTTCTTTCAGTGCATTTTTCGCACTTCACTTTACAAAAAATATGATAATAATAACTCCACCGGCTTCCTAAAATTATCGGCATCAGAAATTGCTTCGCCAGGTTGCTCATAGATAAATCACTTCCTATCAGCTGCGAGATCGTCGCCCGAAAAAGCCTTGCGAATCTATTGACTGCTGGTCTTCGATAAATCGATCGAACTGTGCAGGACATATGGTATTGTCGAACGGCGGTGGAACTGTACTGGATTTTTAATACATTTCTGTGCCCGTGACGACCTCGCCGTACAGAGACCGTCCGAGGATGGAGTAGACCAACGTACTCGGCTACTGGGACGGCCGACGACACTCTTGGGTGCACTGACTCGTTCTAAAATTATAACGTTATACACCGACGAGTTAAACACAGTGCAGTCCGAGTGACTATCTCGCCGTCTCGGTATTTCTAGAACGCCTCGCATAGGCCCACCAACCCCTTTACCTTCACGCACTCTATCGAACATATCATTCTAATTAAACGTAAAATATATATACAAATATATATTCTTTCGATGATTAAATAATTATAAATTCCTCGGCCCGTCGAGGTATTAAAAGGCAATAATTCTGCAATAATTCTGCTTAAGGTAGTACTAGCACAATGACTGACGCCGCCTAAGTTCGAGTGAAAAAAGACAAAGATTACAAACATTTCTCGATGAGAAAAAAATCTGAAAATTTCTAGCATATAAAAGGTGCTGAAAAGATTGTTTGTGCATAATAATAATTTCAGAATGTTCATAACAAATTACTGAAAAAAAAAATTGTGCAACAAATT
>JAPYZC010002056.1:0-16065 GCA_030522665.1 Ichneumoninae sp. A BG-2022a
GTTGAGTTACCACATATTTTGATGAACAATTTTTTTTCAACAATTTGTTAATAACATTTTGAAATTATTATTATGTAAAATTAGTCTCTTCAATGCCTACAATAAGTATACATTTTTTCAGATTTTTATAACATTGGGAAGTGTTTGCAATTCTTGCCCGAATTTCTCGAACTTAGGCGGAATGAACAGCACTCGCTCGAACCTCCTTAACACGGTAAATTAAATACTGAAAAGGCAACGGAATAAATCCCGTGTATTCCGATACCTTGACAGTCAATCCCGGGCTGACGAGCCCGAACGTGCCATTTCGCGAGTTTTATCCCAAAGTGCGCAGGAAAATTTAGAAATAAAAATCGTCGCTGCGCGCAACGTGACATAAGAAAGAAGAAAAAGAAAAAAAAGAAAGGAGATCACAAACGATTAGATCAACTGGTGCCTCTTCGCAAGCGGATCTTACGGCGGGACGCGGCGCTCCACGTATCGCGGACACTCGAGTCGCTTCAGCCTAGAGGATAGTTGTTGCTCCGGAGTCCGCTGTGTACTTACCGTTTACCTTGACACACATTCACCGCGGACTCGTGCGGCTCGTAGAAATCGTAGCCCGTGCACTCTGCCGTACGGTACAGAACCATAGCCGAGCTTGCACATTCGCATCGAAGCAACACACAGACAGTGGAAAAAAAAAATCATTAGAAAGTACCGGGACGATTTGTCGGGGAATTCTTGAAACGAATTTCTTGAAAAAGTCGACCAGTCTGTTAAACGGAATTAAAAAAAAATCTGTTTCGAACCTTGGAAAGAACTACGAATGAATTAACGAGACAGGATTTAATTACCGATTTAATTAAATTAATTCCAGCAATTATGTCAACGATATCAATGTCAAAGCGCGTCCCGTTTGATCTTCCGATCTCAAAAAGGGACCTTGGCTACTTTGTACTACGATTGTGTACGTCCGGTCCACCGCCGGAAGTTACGGTTCTACCTTATCACGACCGCCTCTGATAGAGTACAGACGCATAGTTTCGTTCGGCGAAGCTGCGAAGTTTGCTTCAGTGACTCGTTCGAGCTTCTCTCTGGTGTATCTGCAAGATGCCGTTGTTTTTTTTTCTCTCGATTTAATTTTTTTTTTCTCAGTAAACCGCACAGTTCAGAGAGGATACAGTTTTTAGGACGATGTCGTCCGGTGCCCGGTACTCGACGTTCGACCGACCGGAAAGTCTTTCGAAGCCCGTCGGAGATGTGGCGCAACGTTTGTCTTCCGCTTGGCTGATGGAATGCTGCTGCAGCGGTTGCTACCCGTGGAAGCGCGTGGCTCGCTCCCAATCGTCCTTGAACGTCGCCGGCGAGAATGAGGAAGATGTCCGACGAAAGAACGGTGCAGCATCGTTCGGTGAGATGTTGGGAAAAAAATGTATCGATACTGACTCGCTCCGAGGCGAATCGACGGACGCGACCGAGGTCGAGAGTTCAGTGAAAGTCACGGAACTCGAGGAAAATGAGATTCACGATGACGATGATGACGACGACGATAATGATGATGACGACGACGACGACGAAGAGTTCGACGAAGAAGCTTCGTTGTCGCCGAAAAATGAGATTGAGGTGAAAGTCTCCGAGGTCTCGGAAACTGGAACGGAATCAGTTCTCACGTCGACGGTATTCACAGTCTCATCGCCGAGGACAATCGTCGATTCTCCTACGTCCGTACGCGAAGTGGCTTTGAAAAAGAAAAACAGTAGCGGCGTTACGTTCGGTGAAAATATTATTCACGAGGCCGACGAGGATTCCCCGGATGCTGCGAGTGTGTCCCGTTTTATTATTAGAGAAATCACTGGCGTTATTGTGGGAGAACTCCGTCGGAGGGTGCAAGGTCCAGTTTTCAATGACGTGTTTCTTTATTCGTTTCATTAATTTACAGACGATGGCAGCAGTTTGTCCGAGGCCTGCAGCACGCCGATCATCGGAGCGGGTTCCAGAGCCGGATCGAGTCATACCGTCATGGATATCGACGACATGGATCGCGGACTGCATTCCGGCCATCTGGCCACCCGAGCCTCGCTGTCCAGTCTCGGGGTAAGTAACAACCAGTCGTTTCGACACCCGGTCATGGGTGCGTACACAGTTGAAAATATAAAAATAAAGGTTTACATTTTACACATTAATCTCTTGTCGGCGAAAATTGGTGCAGAGCTGAGCAAATACCCTAAGTGTCGAAGTATGTATCGAAGTGGCGAGTACTTGAAGTACTTAGGTTTGGATAGATCTTGGGTACTGATGTATCGAATACTGACAAAACTTAATTGTCGAAGTTTTTAATAATGCACTGTAAAAAAACCTTGTTTGAAAATTAATGAGAGGTAACACTTTTTAAAAAATTCTTATACAATTCAATGTATCGGACTGAAAGTTTTTATGCAAGAACTGGTATATTAAATTTCATGTATATTTGTGACGAAGAATTAATGTTCAGTGTATTAAAAACATTTGGAAATAGTTTATTTTTTATTTTACTATAAAAGTACTTTAATTTCAGCCAAAAGATTTATAATTTTAATAGCTGGTATGTTAAATTTACAAATTTCAAATTGCAGTACATTCATTTTACAATTTATTTTTACAGTGTGAGGATTGACTCAGTACTTGATAATTCAATACGTATTTAAAGTGCTCAATGTATTAGCTCAGCTCTGAATTGGAGGACTGTGAATAAAACTATTGAATTTGTTTAAAAGGCGCGATCGGACTCGATGGCGTCGGTGTACAGCGGTGCCGGCGAGGGAAGATGGTGCGGATCCGTCGCAGTTCGAGGTGAAGTCGAATTTTCGCTTCAGTACGACTACAAGCAACTAACGTTTGAGGTTCACGTAACACAGTGCAGAGACTTGGCGCCCGTGGATATCAAACGAAATCGCTCGGATCCGTGAGTCATCAATTCTATTTTCCTCTCGCTTGCCTCCGGATCGTACAAAATGTTATTTACATTATCGTGATTTTTTTTTTGTAGATACGTCAAGGTGTATTTATTACCCGACAAATCGAAGAGCGGCAAACGAAAGACGAAGGTGAAGAAGCACACGTTGAATCCAGTATTCGACGAGACACTCAAGGTAAGATAATCCTTGAGTAATTATTAAATCGCATAATCGTTCGTTTAAATAAAATTGTATTTGTTTGGCCACAGTTCCACATGAGCCTGAACGGCTTGGAAACGAGAACTCTTTGGTTGACCGTCTGGCACTCCGATATGTTCGGTCGTAACGATTTTCTGGGCGAAGTTCGAATGCCATTGGAGAACAAAATCTTCGACGACCCAACGCCTCGATGGTATCCACTTCAAGAGAGGGTGAGGATGCTATTTTATCGCTGTTTATGATCGGCAGATTGTCAGCATCGCGAGGTGTTGTTTCCTCATAGAGGAAGCATCGTTTTCGTCTTCGAGATTTTTATGAAAACGTATTCAAAATGTTAGAAAACATCGGAAAATTATATTTAGAACAAATGTCTGCATGTGTGTGTATGTGTGTGTGTCTTGAGAACAGTTTGAGCTATCAAGGTGAAATTTCTAAAGGGGTTAGAAGGGTCAACCCTCAATATTTGGCTAATTTTTGGCAGAATGCTTTCAGTCATAAAAATTTTACGCCGTTTTGAACTATGCTAAAAAAGTCTGTTCGCACGCTAGCGCTTATAATTCTTGAGCTACCGAGCTAAACAGTCCTACACGAAGTGACTATTATCGACCGATAATTCCTATTTAATTTAGCGAGGAAAGATCGAACCGTGTAAATTGATGAGATATTGGATTTTTAACAATTTCATGAAAAACGACTGTTTTCTTTCTGACGCGAGTTTCCGTATCAAATATTGAGTATGGGTAAAGGTCAGTGGGAGATCCGTGATCAGTTGAAATAATACATCAGACGTGGTCCCGACATGACGAACAACTACAATTTTTATAAGAAATATTTGTAGTGAATATTGCAAAAATTGATGAGTTTTTGTATTTTCAAATAGCCATATTTTTCAAACGCGAATATTTTATTTTGCCAACTAAAAAAAATGCAATGTCTTTTTTTTACTCAGACGGAACCCTTCGACGATCCAATCTCGTACAAAGGCGAGGTGATCGTTGGCCTGAAGTTCGTACCGCCGGATCCCGCTCAGCTGGAGCGCGAGCGCGAGACCAGTATCGAGCAACGAGGGATCTCGAAGGGAAGAAAAAATTGGAGCCGCGGCTCGCTCCACGTTCTCGTAAAGGAGGCACGAAATCTCCAGACGAGAGCGAAGAATTCGGGAACGTGTGATCCATTCTGCAAAAGGTACGAATCTTCCTTTCGATCTTTCAAAGACAATGTCGCTGAAATTCGTTGGTACCGGAAGCGCGGCTTTTTACAAAATTTATTCGTTCGTGATTCATTCATTTTTTCCTCTCTTTTCACAGTTATCTGCTGCCCGACAAGGGACGTTCGGGGAAACAAAAGACCGGTGTAGTGCGTAGATCCGGTGGATCGCCAGTCTGGGGTCACACGTTCGTCTACAAAGACGTGAGCCTTCAGGAGCTCGCGGAACGAGGTCTCGAGCTCACTGTGTGGGATCACGATCGTATCGCGAGTAACGAGTTCTTGGGTGGTGTCCGATTCAATCTTGGCTCCGGTAGGTATCTCGTGCGAGAAGAGACAGAGACCGACAACGCAGACTTCCGTCATAATGCGAGGAAACACAACGATTAATGAATAAATTATCTTTGCAGGAAAGCACTACGGAAAGGTCGTCGACTGGATGGACGCGACGGGACGGGAATTGTCGCTGTGGCAGAGTATGCTCGAGCGGCCAAACTTCTGGGTCGAGGGTGCTGTGACTCTGAGGCCGAATCTACACAATCACGTCAAGAGCGGCGGCGCATGAGCATTATCGCGGGTATAACTGGTACGATATCCCGCAATAGGGTCGAGCAACGAAAAGGCGGCTGTGGGCAAAGTGCCGCGATAATTTGGAAAAAAAACTACACTCGATATATATATATAGGATATGTCTATCCTACGTATATATATATATATAGATATAGGAAAATTTTACGAGCTCCGACGACGGGAACATTGGTCCATTAGGGCGTGTATTATAGTAGAGCGAAAACCGTTCTCGAGACGGCAATCGCACGCGCGTGTGCAATGAATAGTATGTTCGAGGTCTCGCATAATCGGAACTACCGCTCGTTAACGTCGATAACGAGGGACGTGGTAAACGGTGATAATACGCGCGTTTAGAATCGAGTTATTCGATACGTTTTCCATTTCTCTGAATGGAGAGAAAAGAAGAGGGAGGGGAAAAAGAATCGTCGCCGTGCGCGCACTCGGCGCGAAAGCGGCGAACTCCTCGATATTGATTCTACGTGGCCAAGAGTACTTTAAAACCCGCCCGTTATTTAAGCAGCGGACCGTTCGCCCGCTGCGTTCATCCGCGAGGCAATACACAGATGGACGGTTTTCTCTCTCGGCGAGAAAAACATGCTTCCATTATTATACATACACGGGTACGACAGAGGACAAAAACGATTTTACACACGTTTAATCTCTTCGTCGTACAACGTAGATCTTTCTTTTTTCTTTTTTTTTGGACGTCTGGAACGGTATATTTAATAACTGTTGAAATATGCCAGATCTCCGGTACCAATACAATTTATCATGTATACAAAGTACAGATATATTTATACATAAACGCAATATAAGTTTATACAAAGTCCTATAGTAATTAAGCGATATTAAGGGCAACGAGAAATATCTATGAGACATCATAGAGTTTATATACTTAAATAGATTTCTGAACAAAGGAAATGCAAAGGCTGAGTTAACAATTTCGTTATCGTTATTTTTGTCGCATTATCAGTTAATGTATATATTAATCATATCGTTGAGCCCGTGTCGAGTACGACGCAAGCTACTCGGAATACTGACGACAAAAAAAGACGAGAAAAGGACAAAAAAATCATTCGATGAATGTTATAGATTTACATAATCGTGTACTACCGTAATATGTAACGAAAAAAAAAGAAACATACAGGGTGGATAGAGTTTAATCGAAAAAAAAACTGCCTGTGAAATAATTTGTAATTTAATGACTCGCAGAGAACAAAAAAAAACATTCGAAAGTCAATTTGGCGATACGTACACTAACGTCGGACCAATTTTCTAACGCAAGATAAGCTCGACGCACGAAGGAACAAACATTTTTTTTTTTTTTTAAGTAAAATATAATGTTAATAACTGTTGTTCATCGAGAGCTTCTGAAGCATTAACAACAGCGTCATCAACGAATTGTGACGAGTCACCTTTTGGTATGAATACTGCAACGAGTTCCATTTACAACCTATTCCACTTTACCAATGTACATGGAAATAAATCTTTTATACCTTTATCGAATCAAGATGAATCAGTCAGTTGTGTGTTGCACGGATTAATATTACATTATATTGTTATAATAAAGAAAAATATTGTATAAAAAAATATATATATATTTTTATATATATATATTAAGTTCGAGGGGAAATTTCTTCCTCCACCATCGTCGTCTCCGTTGCGTCACAGGTCGCTGTTCGAAATGAAACGATTGCCTTCGGAATTTTTGCCGGAGTAGCGATAGCGGCACTTTCCGTAGGCGCCTTGAATCAAAGAGAAGTTCCGTTATGTTAAATCGATTTAATTGAATTAGCGGTAATACATGGAGTCTCTCACAGCAGTACCTTTGTGATCGTTGGGACTGCGCTGCGACTGCGGGAGCGGCGTGTAGTTAACGTCGAAGATCGTGTCTATCTCGTCGAAACCATTTTGCTCGAGTTCGGTAAATTTGCGAGGTTCGAGCTTCACAGTTCTCAGCAGACGTCCGCGATTTCGTGCGTCGATTCTCTCCTGGCGCGTCACCTGACGGGAATCAAGGAAACGAAGGGAATTCGGCAAGACGTGCAGAGCGTACAACCTGTAGCGTTCGTAATCGGCCTCGTCGTTAGTCGTGCGGTCGGTGAGTTGGTCCGGATAACCCGGATTCCCCAGGAGGCTGACGTACACCACGTTCGGACAGCATTCCTTTATCCTCTCCAGAGCTCCGTCGATATCGGCCACCTTGAAAAGAAAACATATATATTTATTTATTTGTTTCAACCGGAAAAAAACTTTTTTTTAAATACATAACTTTTCAGACAAAGCGAAATATTTTTAAATCATTTTAGAAATATTTTCATCTTTCGAATCTTACGACATATTTCGGAAATATATGTAAATAATATTTCACCGAAATGTTTCTTAAATGTTTCAGAAACATGCTTGATCTTTCAACACATGTGAAATATTTGTGAAACATAGTGATAAAATGTTATGAAATATTTTACATTTAATGTAACACCGAAATATTTCTACGAATGTCCGCGTTTATGCGGGTTGTATATGCAAATTGGACTGATGATGCAATCGTTCACATTTCGCTGAGGTGTTAGAGAAAACATTTCAGCGAAACGTTTCTGAAACATTTCCAAAATATTCCCGTGCTATGTCGGTTCCGGTCTGCTCAATTTGATGTAAGATAGCATAATTAGCATGCTAAAGAGATTATAAAGTGCGCAACCGCCCGGACCAGTGCGCGCTATTGCATTTATTACCCGTGCCAATTTTCCACCAAATTGGCACGTCCGTCTACAGTCGTGAAGCTTATCGTCCGAGAGATTACGAATCGATCGATATTCCTATCTGGAAGGTGATAAGCGATAGCGTATTGACTCGAAATCAGTACAAAATTTTTTTTCTTCTTTTTGTTCTTCAGTCGTCCCAAGTGATTTCGTCGAAGCTCGATCGGAGACAATGGTAGGACTACTATATATGTACAATATACGTTGTTTAATGCATGCGCGCTCGAGTTAATTAGAACGTGATGTTAATTTGTTCGCGTGTGTGATCTCACGTGAAACGGCCGGTCAGTTCAATGACACGCTTACTACAGCTTCTCGCAGACCCCCTACTATACGATTCGATTACGTTCGCCTCCCCCCCCCCCGCCGCTCCCCCCCCCCCTCGACAAAAACTTCCCGGCATTCACATCCCCGCTGTCAATACGTCTCGACGGGTTAAAATATCGTACGAACAACCTTGTTGTTGTTCAGACTCAGCGTCGTCAGGCACGGCATGGATGGCAGAGTTTTCAGATCGCGTAGCTTATTGTTATCTAGGATGAGTTCTTGAAGGTGGACGTAGTCCCTCGCCGACGAGACGGAAGTAAGCTCGTTGTAGGAGAGGTCGAGACTAACACAATCGTTGCCCACAACACGTACCAAACCGCTCGGTATTCTCTCGGCGCGTTGACCCGTGTACCAAGCCTGCGCAATAAACATTCGAGAGATATATATGTATATTCGACGATCAGACAAATGCACGCTTGGTTGATTTTAATTACAATTTTTTTTTTATGTATACGTATTTCTTTACCCGCTTGTTTTGAACGGTAAGTGCACTCCTGTTGAAGTCTTGCTCGTCCAGACCCGCCATTTTGAATTCTTCTCCGCGAGTAAATAAGCATACTATAATCATAATGAAAACGAAGAAAAAGATTACGATAATATATCATGTGTGTCATATCTTAAGTATTTCGGAGTGTTGTAAGCGATGAGATATCATGTGAGGCTCGTTGGTCTAGGGGTATGATTCTCGCTTAGGGTGCGAGAGGTCCCGGGTTCAAATCCCGGACGAGCCCAATTTTTTTTTTCACCCAAACTCACTTTATCGTGCAACTAGCTTATCATACAAACGTAGATACATTTTTTAAAGAAATTTGCAATAATCCTTTTTTTAATTTCTAAGTAATAAGGAACTAAACGTCGAACAGTACCGAACCGAGCCCGTGCACGAATACCAAACGGAGGTATCAGCGATACAGTATCTTTACGACGCGTTAAAATTCACGTCGGGTGCCCGACGCACGCACGTGAGGTTCCTCCTCGGAATAAGAGGAAAAATCAAGCTGACCCTGTGTACGTCGTAGGGATGAATCATCGCGGTAGAAACGCACAGATCGGTTCAGTGATCTTTGAGCGGGTACACATTGAAATTCCGTAAAGTGCCAGTTCGTCGAGTGTAACAAACGGGGAAAGTGTGGAGAGATTATAGACCTAAAAAAAAAGACCGGCGAGCGTCCACTTAACTTTTAACGACCAGCAATTATACCGTTTTGCGTACTATTTTTTTTTCCTCGTCAACAACAACGCATAACGCGTGCGGAACGTGACGCGTCTCCGGTAGACTTTGGCATACATCGTGTCACCTTTGCTTCGTGTTTTATCTCTGCATTCGAGCATTCTCTCCTCCCTGTTGCTTTACCCGATTGATCGTGAGACTGACACGCGCACACGTGCACACGAACGCGCGCTACACAAGGAGAGCGTACAGCGGGGGGGTTTCAACGATCGCAACACATTTATATCGGTATAAATTATCGTCGCTGGCGCGTTTACTTGACTCACCCAATAGACGGGCGGAATTGCCCGTTACCCAGATTGCATTGAACACATCTTTGGTAGAGTGTACGCTTTTCTAAGATGGCGGCGGTGACACATTTGTCGGACTGTCAAATCGGCTTGGGATACGCCTTGATTAAGTCTCCTGTTACTTTGTCTGCTGTAGACATCGTCGATATTATGAATTATGTGAGTAGAATTACAATCGGTCGTCGTGCTCGCTGATCGTGCAGTTAATTTCACAATTCGTTAACTCGCTGTCTTCATTATTCGTGCCTGTGCCCATTGCAACTTAATATTGAGGCTATCTTGTCAAAACTTAATAATCTCTCGAACGTAAGAAATTTCGTTCCCGACACTCGGTGCGAGTTGTGACAGTTTTTCGGTCCACAGTTGTCGTCGCGATGCGCGTTTCATCTCGCCCGAAATCGTGTTAACATCGCTCGAACATCGACGAGTCTTTTGTCAAGTTCTTTCGCGTGCACTCGAAGGGCTCGACTCGTCCGCTCGTCCACCGAAACCGTCGTCTTACACTCGGACTATCGTTGTGTTGATTCTAAAAAAAAAAACATTTGCCTGTTTTTAATATTCATTATTTTTCTGGAGATGTAAGAAGGCGACCCACGAGCTGGGACCGAAGAGGCCGGCCCTAGGACAAATATGGAGGCGATAGTGGAGTACAACTACGTTGCGCAAGAGCCAGACGAGCTCACCCTCAGAAAAGGGGACATCATTAGAGATATCAAAGTGATGCTCGGAGGTTGGTGGGAAGGTACCTTGAGGGATAGGCGCGGCATGTTCCCCGACAATTTTGTCAAGGTAGAATTGAGCTTGCGTTTACCAGTAGGCCAATATATATATTATGTCTAGCCTGCCGAAGAGAGTAACGATTATCTTTAATTGAAAGAACGATAGCTTCCACAACGGAGTTGGGCTCATTTTTTCGCAGACTTGGCCTCATTTTTCCATATTTCTCATTCAAACGAACATTGTACATTTTTCTTTTTTTTATTGTTTTATTTATTTATCATTTGTTCATGCATTATATTATTATAATTATATCGTACAGGAACAATATTGTATTGTAATCTCAAAATTTTACATGTAGAGCGATAATATTATTTATTGAATTGTTCAAAGAATACCAGCTCCGTTCGATCGAGGGACAGCCGGATCGCAAATAATTCTTCTTAGATCTATTCGCAGAGTATCGATAATATTTAATTGAACGATGGATAGCTTCAATAACGGAGTTGGGCTTATTTTTTTTTCTCAATATTTCCTATTCGAACATACATTGCTCATTTTCTTTTTTTCATAAGTTAACTTTTTCATTATTTGTTCATATTATTATTATATTGTGCAGTAATAATATTGTATTACTTCTTCTAAATATTACATGTTGTGTGGTAATATTATTTATTGAATTATTCAAAGAAGCCCAGTTCCGTTCAATTGAGGGATCGCCAGATCTCAAATATTTCTTCTCAGATCTGTTCGCAATCATTATGTTGCCATTGTAGACGTCTGTTACTCACAGTTTGCAAAGAAACAATTTTTTTTTCTCTTCTATTTTTTTTTTTATTGAACAACGCAAGCTAATTTTGCGATACATTTTTGTAGGTGATAGAGCCAGCGGCCGGAGGAGGGAACGGCGAGGCAGCAGCGGCCGCTCTGGCTCCCACGTCCGAGCCGGACTTCGCTCCGACGTTGAGACGGGAAGAGGTTCCGCTGCGGAACGGATCGGGAAGAAGATGGTGCAAAGTATTGTTCAGTTACGATCCATGCAACGAGGACGAATTGGCGCTCTTTCCTCACGAGTCGATAGAATTTTTGGGCGAAGTCGAGGAGGGCTGGTGGAAAGGCAGGCTGAGAGGATGCGTCGGTGTATTCCCGTCGAATTTCGTATCCGCGCCGGCGGCCGAGGAGAAGGAACTCTGCAAAGTATTGTTTCCGTACGAGGCGGCCAACGAGGATGAATTGACGCTCGTCGAAGGAGACATCATTACCGTGCTTTCCCGCGATGCTCCCGATCGAGTCAGTAACCCGATAATCAAAGAGTCCAGCTATATTTTTTTTTTTTTACTATTATTATTTTTTAACTTGCTGTAACACGTTTATAATTGCAGGGTTGGTGGAAGGG
The DNA here is from genome assembly GCA_030522665.1 of Ichneumoninae sp. A BG-2022a. Lineage (NCBI taxonomy): Eukaryota > Metazoa > Arthropoda > Insecta > Hymenoptera > Ichneumonidae > Ichneumoninae sp. A BG-2022a. Next base: position 11,634 of record JAPYZC010002056.1, read on the forward strand.
AGAATTGAGAGGTCAAGTTGGACTCTTTCCCGATAATTTTGTCGAACTGTTGAGTTCGAAGAGCGAACAGCGTCGCCCGGATCCCGAGCAGTATTTCGGCTCGAATCAAGGAACCTCGAAGAGCAGCAGCAGCAGCAAGCATTCTTCCTACACTCGTCAACGTGGCGAGAAGGCTCACGCGAGAAAGAGCCTCGATGCGCGGCTCGTTCACACAGGTGAACAAAAAAAAAAACGAAAGATTAAAAATCATCACAAATTTATTAATATTAATTCGAATAAAAAGTGACTAATTGTTCTGTGTCCGCAGAAACATCGTCGAACAAGACTTCGATATCCTCCACCTCCTCGACCATCTCGTCCTCGCCATCGCAGATAACTGGAATGACAAGCGTCGACAAGAAACCCGTTATTGGCAACCACTCGGTAATGTCGAGCTTGAAACGTCTCGTTGGCGATGGAAACAGTGCCGACGGCAACGACAGCGCCGATACCGGTCTCGGAGAGGAATTGGACGGCGTCGAGCGCGGCGAGGGCGCACCGCTGTCGCACCTAACGGCATCGCGCGCCAAGGCACCGCGTCGTCGTCTACCTTCCACGCAGCTATTGCGGCACCAGACTTCCACGGTTAATTATACAACTAATTCATCTATCCTGTCCTCATCGACCTCGGTATCTTCCGCGAGAATCGATGCGGAACTCCGATTGACTTTACGTATCTATTTGCTTCCTCACACAGAAAACTTTTTTGGTAAAAAAAAATTGTTAAGAATGTTCCAAAACATCGAAAAATCGTATTTACAAAAAAATGTCCGGAACTATGTATGCATGTGTGCGTATGAATCAGACGCGAAAAACTCAAATCGCCATAACTCTAGAAAGCCTCGACCGATCAAGCTGAAATTTCACGCACAGTACGTGTGGTTAATAGTCAATGTTTAATTTTCAAAATTTCTTTAAATAATGTGCGGTTTTTTTGGTACGCGATTTCTAACTTCTTCAAAAATGTTTGTTCGCGCTCTAGTGTTTACAATTGTTTTAAACTATCTGGCTGTGTTTTCATGTTCATAGGAGAACAACTTAGCGAACGGAAATGCCGACGCGATTTTGGAGCAGTTACGGGAGGACGAGAGCGACGCGCCTGTCGGCAAAGCTCGACGGAAGGCACCCTGGGTAATTTTAAACGGATGACTCGTTCACCCTCCTTAGCCGACCGAAGCAGCCCAAACCTCATTATAATACGCTTCATTTCTGGATAACAGATAGAGGAACTAAAATTCAATCAGATGGAAAAAAAGAAGACGATACCGGTGGAGACAGTGGACAAGGTAAAGACTGAGGTAAAGAAGGAGCGACGTTCGATTATGTCAACGAGCGCGACGGAAGTCGGTAGCACGAACCCTCATCAAGATTCCGAGGATGTGTGGCTCAAGGATAAGGACAAGAGTCCGCGAACGGACCTCGCGGTTTGTCCGGTATCGCCGACGATCGCACCCTCGACACCGGCCTACGTTCCTTATCGTCTCTACAACCAACTGTTGGACAGGGTAAGCTCGTTACGATATTCAACTGAACAACAGCTACGATTAATCTTCCATACATTAGTCGGTCTCGCTAATTAGCTAATCCAATTAACAAATTAGTATGCTTAACGAATTAACTAATTCCACTAACCAATTAGTAGTTGATACAAACAATTAGCTAAATCAACTAACAAATTAGTTTGTCAAATGAATTAGCTAATTCAACTAACCAATTAGTAGTTGATCTAACAAAATAGCTAATCCAACTAACTAATTAGTTAATTTAACGAAGAGCAACCTAACCAATATATAAGAGTTGATGTAACCAATTTGTCCCCTGGCGCTCAGCGTACTAAGACAATTGGTTGGATCAACTATGGTTTTGACTTTATATTCATGAAATTGTTTGTGTTTTTTAACAAGGTCGCCACGTTAGAGGAAAAACAGATAATGCTACAACGAACAGTCTCGCGACTATCCGAGCAGCTCATACCACTGTTGGCGAACGCATCGGCCAACAAAGAAGTGTAATGTATAATCTACGCGCAACTAACTCGTGAGAAAGATAAAAAAGAAAAATTCGCTGTGCATTCCCTCCCGCGCGTAAAGTTATCGCTCCTGATCCAATTTAAAACAAAAAACGAGACACCGAGAACAGCTCGTCGTGTTTGAGTTCTGTACGCGAATTGACGATAACGACGTTTGTTTTATTAATTATTATCGATGTACTGTTATGATTAACCATTACGGTCAAATTGTTGTTATATATTTATTAATTTCTTACTTTCGACGGCGGTGATCGCTCGTTTTTTTATCTCGCCATCTCACTCGCGGGGTAAACAGTATTCACACTTCGGTTGAATGCAAAAAAAATATAACATTCTTGTTTTCCGCCCCACGTGGAAGGCGCTTCAGTATTACGGTTTCATAGGATTCTTCGAGCGATCAGAGCATTTATTTTTTTATTTTCGTGACCAATTCGAAGGATCTCGTTTGTTATCCGCCGCGATTCTTTTTTTCTGTCAGCCTCCCTCGGAACCGGACACCAGACATTTATACTTACCGAAGAAATGTTTGCCTCGAATTTTTTTTCGTTCTCTTCGCAGCTGCGTATCTAGATATCATTTATCGGATCTCGAACATATTTATATCGCAAAAAAAAAAAAAAAATGAATAGGAGCGGTTTAAGGTTCATAGTACTTAATTAGAACGTTCGATCGATCGACTTAATTCTGTCTCTTCGCAACGTCGAATAGCAACCTCGCAGTGATCGAGCGTTATCTATTACAGATAAGAGGTAATAAAAAAAAAAGATAAGAATCCGACCGTGCCAATACGTTTCGTTCGGTTCGATGTGTCGAACTTTTATTAGGCATCTCTAACCGGTGATTAGTGAGTAGTCTCGAGTATCCTTCGAAAGTTTTCAAACGTGATATCGCACATAAATTCGAGGACTCGAGAATAATTTAAAGTCTTTGAATAATTGAGTATTTGACTTAAAACAGATGCAAAAAAAAATCCACCGAGCCATAGCCCTTTTACGCTGAGCCGAGCATATTCCTGCTTTTTAACGTCGTTGAAATGGTGCTAATATATGGGTAGATGATGTGAATTAGCCCTAGATAATGGATAACAAAAAACGCGCGAAGACTTTAACATAGTTAAAAGAAAGAACGAGAAAGAAAACGAAAAAAAGAATGAAAAAAATAATAATAATCCAAAGAAATAATCCGATTGCGAATATTGTTGCCGGGGCCTTTGCAGGGTCGACGGCTTGACGATGATTCCTCGTTATTCCTCGACAGACCAATTATTCCGTACCTACATCAATTTTTGTATAAATATCCGATCGTTTTGTACTTTTATATTTCGCAATCGTCGCATATTATTCGATCGAGCAGATACATAAAAAAAAACGTAATCAATTATCGTAGTCGAAGCGTCGATGCGTTTCTAGATTACCGCACCTGTGTTTATTTATCTTGCACCGACGACACAAAACCCCGGACCCAACGAATATCTTAAAAACATTTCCGACCTTTGCACCCTTTAATTTGATACGCGCGTTTTTGCGAATGAAAAATCGACGAGGCTACTTACGATCACGATCGCGATGCGATTCCGAGTAAACTAAAGAAAAAAACGAAATACCGCCCGTCTGACCGTTTACGAAAGCCGTTGGACGTTGAAACGCGCGACGATGCGTATAAACTACATGGGAAACGGTCAACCGAGAGCCCTCGTTAATCGTAAGAAGTTTAGATTTTTAATGAACTTAGATTTAATTGGGCAAAACCCTTCCAGTCGCAATCGTGTGTTTAGAGACGAGAATTATATAAACGGGAGAATAAGCAAGAGGAAAGAACGAAATAACAAGTAACGGAATCCTGTAAGAATTATGTACATATATAAACACATACGTAGGAACGAACGGATGCATATATTTTCTCTTGTTTAAACGTCGATCGCGTTAACGACGAGACAGACAGTGCCAGATTACTCGTACTACTATGTAAATATTTGATCGGAGTAAATCTTTCATTACCTACAGGATTATTTGTGATTAATTTCATTTACGTACCTGCCTCGTCCACCTAATGATAATCTGCATCGTGACCGTGACGACGATGAGCTCCGGAACGCGAACGTGGATGGATTTCGCACACGTAAGGTGATTTCCGTGAGCAAGGTAAAACGATCCAGGTGGAGGACGAACGAAGTTTACGAGGACCCACAAGACCGACGCATCCCCGCGAAACCGCTGGCTCGTTCGTGGCCCATGCACGGTAATCGAAGCACGTGAGCGGTTCGTCTACATTATTATTATTATTATTATTATTATTATTATTATTATTATTATTATTATTATTATTATTATTATTATTATTATTATTATTATTATTATTATTATT
>JAPYZC010002057.1:0-16060 GCA_030522665.1 Ichneumoninae sp. A BG-2022a
GATATAAGATGTGAGCGACGTGCCGGAACTACAGCTGCAGCATACTCGATACTCGGGGGATGGGACTCCATCGTTTCACCCAATTGTGACCTTCTTGGTTTGCTCTAATGCGCTTTCGTTCGGCAATCCACTCCATCTATCACATACGACGAATGTCCTTTACGACCTCATTACAGTTTTCGAAACAATCGAAGTATGGAATATTCATGAACCCGTACCGAATCTTTCCGTGTGAGAAGTTAAATAGTATTGCCGGATGTGCACAAACACCGATACCGCTTTGTCAACAATTCTATGGTGATTCACACGAATTGCTGTGAGAAACGTCACAGGTAAGCCGGCGAGGATGATATAAGGTGTCAGCGACGTGCCAGAACTACAGCTCCAGAATACTCGATACTCGGAGGATGAGACTCCATCGTTTCACCCAATGGTGACCTTCTTGGTTTACTCTAATACGCGTTCTTTCGGCAATCCACTCCATCTATCACATACGATTAATGTCCTTTACGATCTCATCACAGTTTTCGCAACAATCAAAGTATGGAATATCCATGAATCAGTATCGAATCTTTTCATCATAGAAGTTTGATGGTATTGCCGGTTGTGCACAAACACTTCTATGGCGATGCAACAATTCTATGGCGATGCATACGAATTGCCGTGAGAAACCTCACAGGTAAGCCGGTGAGGCTGATATAAGGTGTCAGCGACGTGCCAGAACTACAGTTCCAGAATACTCGATACTCAGAAGATGAGACTCCATCGTTTCACCCAATTGTGACCTTGGTTTGCTCTAATGCAATTTCGTTCGGCAATCCACTCCATCCATCACATACGATTAATGTCTTTTATGACCTTATTATAGTTTTCGGGACAATTAAAGCATGGAACGACGATCAATCAGTATCGAATCTCTTCGTGAGAGAAGTTCGATCGTCTTGTCGGGTGTGCACAAACACCGGTCCCTCTTTGTCACCGGTTCTATGTGTCGACGTCGAACTCTAATAGGAAATACGCTTCCTCGAATTTGCTTCTGGGAGAAAAGCTAAGACATAGAGACACACTCGACGAAACGAAAAGTAAAAGAGTTGCGTTATTTGCGTCAGTCCTTTCAATCCACTTCGTTGACTGTGCGCGCATTCGCTTTGATAATCCAGATACACGTTTCATCTAAAAGCGATTCGCTTCATGCGTGAACTGATCAAACATTTCGAATTGCCGTTTCTGGACAGTAATTTTACTGATATATTCGACGGTGAAAAGTGATCAACTCTTGCATCTATCTCATTTCCTCCAGAGGCGCTATCTATGGCCACTCTGTCCTTTCTCTTCGATTCGTTTTTCATTTACTCGATATCACATCCTACAAACGGAATTCCTTCTTGTCCCGACTGTTCGATACACTGCATAGCCGTTTCTTTTGTTTCCCGTCTCGATATACACACGGATAAATCTCTTTCAATTGTTTTTGTCAAAGCTCTCGTTCTCCGACTCTGTTCTTCGCACCGTCACAGGACAAAAAAGAACAACCTAACGCGTTGGGAGCGACATCGAAATGAGTTCCGCTCGATAAGATGCAATCTTTCCCCGTGTAAGATTAACGGTTCATTGATTACAAAATAAAGAGACGAATCGAAACGGATTGTCGCGATGACGTGACAGACTTGACTCAATAGCTGAGGAGAGACAATGGCTTCGGGGCTCGTCGATGAACCGTGGAAACTCGTGATAACTGATCGATAAGGCAGCAGCTGCTCGCGCGTAGCGAGTACATCCGGTGTTAACGAAACCCCAAATGACATACGGGAGTCTCTGCAATCGAACGTGTCACGCTCATGGGATCCGTCAGCGATCGCAAGAGCCATCCAAATGATATACCGCACCGTGTACATTTACAATAGACGGTGTACGTGTCTATTGTAAATCGCTGCGGAACCGGATATTCGCCAAGTTGTAACTTGAAGCGGAGCAAGTTCGCATAACCGATACGGCGCCAGATCCGCCTTTTCCCGACATCTCGCATCACGTCTCCCGATGGTTCGTTCGTCGGAAACTCATTTTCCACACACTTTAGGTCCTATTCTCATTCCGCACACCGGAACCGGAACCGAAAACTCACCCTTCTGTGGACACTTTTTTCATTTTCTTGATTTCGCCTCTTTTTCCGTCTTCCTCACTGGCGCTGACGGGTCGATATGCAGACTCGAAATGAAATGCGAATAGGATCCAGAACTCGAGTCCACACGGCATCGGAGCATGCACTGAGAAAAACTTACATAGGGTAAAAGTGGTGAATACGGCCCACCTCGATTAACACGTAAATCAATGATATATGGACCGGTCCATATTCCCCACTTTCACCCTATATACTACCAACTATCTATATAAACGTCCGCCTTGGGAACCATTCGTTATAGTAGGAAGTACCTTTTTTTTCTCAGTGTGGAGTATTCTCAATAGTCATTCGCGATGAAAAGAAAGTCTGAAAAATTCACCGCACATTTAACTCCCCACCTTTCAGTCAGCGGATTTATAACAACAAATCGTCCGCAGCAACAGTTATACGAAGATCAGAGGTGTTCGATGTCACTTCATCGTCCCGTCGGCCTGAACACAGACAGAACAGAAGTCAGCGACGGGGTGGTTGCCGGCGAGAAATATGAATACGGAGCGATGGTACGCGTGTCTACTTTGCATTCCTCTGAGCCACAAACGGCACGGTACTTTTCATGCATTTTTCCTCCCATCGTTGGTTTCAAAGCGATTCCGGCATTTACTTTTCCAATCGTCCCTCCCACGGCTGCCGCTTCGCAACAGAAGGGCTGGATCAACGTGATTTGCCATGCAAAGTGTCGCGGACTGCGTGCGTTTGCTGTCTCGCAATCGTCGCGCATCAATATGTTCCCCTTTCACCCTTTGACGACGGCATCGCTGCAGCTTAAAAGGCACGTTACCGAGTAGCTACTGCGTTTCCGAAGCATTCTGCCGTTTAATATCGGAGGTATTGGCGTAAGAAATTATGGCACGCACACATGGCAAGTCAGCGTGTTGGCCTTTTTGTGATTCCAGCACATCGCTGCACTTCGGTGTTTACCTTGCTGCTTGCGTTGGCTTGACGTGACCTTTTGGTTCGGTGCTCTCCACTTTGCTTAATAGGGCGGCAACATCAAATAGCGCGAGAGACACCGTGAAAGTCTCGATTTCGTGCGCACGCGCGCTGTCGCACAGACATTCGGAGAACGTACTTCGTTGATGTTTCCGCGACTCGTCGAGTGTCGAACTAATTGGAAAATCTTGAAGGAGGCTTCGTTTCCCATTAATTAGCCCGCTCTCAACCGCTGTTCGGGAGCAACACGTTCCAAATTTCGTTGATGTTGTCGGAAGAATTAATGTTTCATCGTCCGTTCGCGCGACGCTCCTGAACGATTTCGCTCATTAATGTTGAGGCAATTTGAAATTTAGAGGATCGACATAACTTTGACGCAGGCGTAGTTCGTCAGTTTGTAGGAAACGACTTTTGGACTTTCGATAAGCGGAGCAAATCTCCCCGTCGACGTATACTTGCTCAAGACGGTTATAGTTGACGAGTCTGAGGGATTTATTTTCTGTTCATACTCCTCACGCCGTTCTCCGTTGGGCTTATCTCGATTATCCTCTTGAGCCGCGTCTTGATTGGCTCGGTTGAGCAGCGGAGACGAATTATCCTCGCTCCTCTAATAATTTATCTCTTAAATTCTTCGAGTTTCGGATAAAGTGTGAAGGATCGTTTACGTCAGAGTGTAGAAAAACGAAGAAGTGTGAACCTTCGCGAGACTCATCCAACGTTTCACATCCATCTAAATCTTGGCTCGTGCCAGATTACGCTAATTGAAAGTTTAGCACTCCGTGTACGAAATTCTTGATTTTAACTCGCGAGGAGAATTCGCTATCTCTGGGCGACGAGCGGAATATGATTTAAAATATTTCACTTTGAGATGACAATGTGACCCGATTATGAGGATGCATCCAAGATCGGGATTTTTAGATTTTATGTTTTATTCCCTCTTCAAAAAACCAGTGGCCAAAACTCGCATTTTTATATGTATTGCTGTCGCCTAATACTCCTCAAATAAACCGGACCATGTGTTCGTCAATTGTGTGGTTAAGGTTATATTGTAAATTAACGTCAACGCTATAATGCAAACGCCAAGGATTACGGCGTTTTCTTGGAAATGTCTGATAGACGACACCGTCTGGATTAAACATTTGTTTATTCTTAAATATACCTATCAGAGGCTCTGTCCAGGTTTTTCTCTCATACCAATTTAATTATTACACGCGCGTAATTAATAGCGTAATTAGTAATCAGTAATTAATTTAATAATTATTAAATTATTTAATAATAATAAAAATTTGTGGAGGTCTTGTCACTATCGAGATTTGGGATACGCGATAACCTTTAGTATTTTATAAGATATAAAATATAATAATATGATATATTATTATTATATTTTATATTTTATATTTGAGAATGTACCACCACGGCGACGTGAGAGGCAATTTAGCTTTCTCGCGATCGGGTTTCTCTTTCCCAGCCTCTTCCACTACATCGCTTTTTTATTCCCTTTAACCGAGGGATTTACGCTAATCGAGCCTGGCTAACGGACCGTCACGAATTATTTAGACACGAGCGTAGTGTTAACGAGCTACTTTACCAGGATGGACAAAGAGCTATTAACTATTAGCTATCAGCTCCGGACCGGTCGACGCGATATATCTGGCGTCGAAAAACCGCGTCCCTCGATGCGGAACACGCGATACGCAGTAAAAAGCTTACTTTTAAAAGTGCAGATCTATGCAAAAAAAATCCTCTGTCGTTAACTTTTTTTTGTAAAATTAACATGGACAAAAATCGTACTATACACTGAAAAAAAATATCATTGATCCAGTAAAATTTGCCTGCGGGCTGCCAAAGAAATAAAAAAGTTGTTTCAATTCTGCTCTGAGTTCGTACAATTTCATACCGGATTTAAAGAATAACATGTCACCTTGCTGGTCTTGCCGTCGTTGTTTCAATATCATGTGGATTTGTAAGAATTGAAAGTAGCATTGAAACAAACATTTTTTTCTTCGGCAGCGCGCAAGCGAATTTTTTTTTCAGTGTACCACATGAAAACATTCCAAGCTCATCGACCAGTGGTTTACACTGAGAAAAGGTTACATAGTAAATAGTTCCCAGGGGGGATGTCTATATTTTACAGTTACGACAATGACCAAAAATTATAGTTGTAACTATGATTATAGTTAAATCAATTGAATACATACTATCGCGAACTATCTACATAGACGTCCCCTGTGGGAACACTGAGAAAAAAGGATGGTATTTCCTACTATACCGAATAGTTCCCAGAGGGGACGTCTATGTAGAAAGTTTGTGATAGTATGTATTCAATTGATTTAACTATAATCATAGTTACAACTATAATTTTCGGTCATTGTCGTAACTGTAAAATATAGACGTCCCCCCTGGGAACTATTTACTATGTAAGTTTTTCTCAGTGAACAATTCGTTATAGTAGGAAATACCATCCTTTTTTCTCAGAGTAGTTCGCGCGAAAGCGTATTGCGAGGTGGAAAGATATAGTGAGATAATGGAAAGAAAAGGAGGTAAAAAAAAAAAAATCAGAGTTTCATTCGCGTCCGGACATCAGCGTTAGTTTTTATTGCCATTGCCGACGAACGCTCTTGAGAGATGACTTTTCAACGACTGCAAGTCGTTAGCACCGTTTGACTCGACGAGGGGACGCGGTTGGTCCACTGTACGCCTAACTTCGAAATAATGACTGGCCAAAACGACCGCGGACATCAACGTCGCACCCTCGTTCACTGCGGAGCTTCCCTTTGTCCAGCGAAGTTTGGCGCGTCGCTTGTTCCTCCAGTTCGGTCTCGCCAAACGAATTCTTTCGCGACGGTCGCCCGAGTGAGCTTCCCAAGAAAATTGCACATGGTAAAAAGTAGTTAACGGCGTAGCTGGTCTCCTGCGATCGCGAGTGGGATTTCCCTCTCCGCCGTGTTCTTTATTTTATTTCGTCTTCGAGCGTCCACTTTCCAGCGCACACTTTCACGGTCCCGGCTTGATAAGTCCGGAGCACCCGTGATGAGTCTGGCAGCTCTTTGGCGACGATCCCGCGGACGCACCGGCGACGAGGAAACTGCTGGTATATGCATGAGCTCGAAGAACAAAGAACTTCGCTCGAGAGAACCTAAAAGTCCTCGGGAAGCCGGAATCTCTTTTTCCCGACTCTTATTACATTCCCTTTTCAAATCTTTATCTTTCTCCGTACACTTTACTCGCGAACTGTTCTTTCGTTAGTTTAATTTTCAATAAACCGTTTTCACTTTGCAAATTGCGGAGCTTCGTGTTTGTACTCGGCGACGTTCGAAGACCGCATTGGGTGCGGTCAAGAAGTGGAGGAATGGCACCATGTGTGTGAGGTGGTCGGCTCAATTACTGACCACCTAAGCTCCGCATGGCATTGAAAATTAAAGAAAATTGATAAAAATGGTATATCCGTGAGCTTGATGAACAAAGAACTTGGCTCGGGAGAACCTAAAAGTCCTCTGCAAGCTGGAATTCCCTTTTGCCCGACTCTTATAACATTCCCTTCTCAAGTCTTTATCTTTCTCAGTAGGGCAAAGTGGTGAATATGGCCCAGTTCATATTTCATTAATTTACGTGTTAATTGAGGTGGGCCATATTCACCACTTTTGCCCTACATTTTATTAGCGGGCTGTTCTTTCGTTAGTTTAATTTTCAAAAAACCATTTCCACGTTGCAAATTGCGGAGCTTCGTTTTTGTACTCGGCGACGTTCGAAGGCCACATTGGGTACGGTCAAGAAGTGAAGGAATGGCGCCATGTGTGTGAGGTGGTCGGCCCAATGACTGACCACCTAAGTTCCGCATGGCATCCAAAATAGAAGAAGATTGATAAAAATGGTATATTCATGAGCTCGAAGAACAAAGAACTTGAATCGAGAGAACCTAAAAATCCTTTGCAATCTGGAATCTCTTTTTCCCGACTCTTATTACATTCCCTTTTCAAATATTTATCTTTCTCCGTACACTTTACTCGCGAACTGTTCTTTCGTTAGTTTAATTTTCAATCAATCATTTCCACTCTGCAAATGGCGGAGCTTCGTTTTTGTACTCGGCGATGCCCGAAGGCCGCATTGGGTGCGGTCAAGAAGTGGAGGAATGGGGCGATTGAGGTGTTCGGCCCAATTACTGACCACCTAAACTTCGCGTGATATTGAAAATGGAAAAATATTGGTAAAAATGGTATATTCATGAGCTCGAAGAAGAAAGAACTTGGCTCGAGAGAACCTAAAAGTCCTCTGCAGTTTGGAATCTCTTTTTCCGACTCTTATTACATTCCCTTTTCAAATCTTTATCTTTCTCTGTACATTTTACTCGCTGGCTCTTCTTTCGTTAGTTTAATTTTCATGAAACCATTTTCACTTTGCAAATTGCGGACCTTCGTTTTCGTACTCGGCGAAGCCTGAAGACCAGATTAGGTACCGTCGAGAAGCGGAGTATTTTAAGTGCCGTCGACAAGCGGAGTATTATTAGTGACTAATATTTCGAGCAAAAGTGAATTTATGATAATTCGGTACCAGATCTTCGAATCGTGACACAGGGGAAATTGTAGGCAGCGCGTAATCCTGCTAATGTTTTATTATTTTCTCGCACACTTCTGTCTTAATTGACCCTTAATCACATAGTACGACTTAGATTTATCATTTTATTCGATTCCGATAAAGCAAACAAACCAATTTTAGAAACGCAACCGCTTAACGAAACTGACAAAAAAAGTCGACGAAATTATGACATTTTGTCCCGAAGCTTATTCAATCACATGGTGCACAATATAAAGGATGTACAAAAAAATGCAAGTGTGATGGACATAAATAGGATTTTCTATAGTAAATAATACGATTACCGGTCAGTAATTGGGCTCCGGTCAATAATTGGGCCTTTCGCCTTACTGTGCATGCTGAAAATCTCATATTTGCCATAACTGCAGTAACCGCGAATTATTTACGACGGTACAAATTGTTTCGCTATGCGGTACATTAAATTTATCTCACTCTCTCTCGGGCGGTTGAGCCCAAAACGGGGGTTCTAGCACGAGGTGAATCTTTCATAGACTGCGGGCTCGTACACAGCAACACCGGGTAGTATCGAATGCGGCGCGAACTCGTGAGGGACCGCGAAATGGCCGTGTCAGCGAAAAAAGAAAGAGGAACAAGAGTTGGTATACAGTACTCGACCGGATAAGTTGCAACCCGGGGAAACTAGCCAACCAAGCGCGACCAGTTTCAGCCGCTCCGCCACCTGCCCACCATCCCTTCTCCAACGGAACATTACCTCTTTTCCGAAAAAATTTAATACGGCAAAGTGTGTCTCGAAAAAAAAACTGACATAAAATTGAAACGGTTCGATCGATTTTTGTAAAATTTTAATGGGTTCATCGGATGATCATATTCCATCTCTGAACGCGTTTTCAGACCGATAGCTAAAAAATTGCGAGCTCTACAGTGCGTACAGACATTTCCGAATAAATAAAAAATGGCGTGCAAAAAAAAAAAAACTGAACATTTTTGGATGACATTTTGCAGAAACATTGACTATTAACCACACATGCTGTATGTCAAATTTCAGCTTGATTCTCGAGTTATAGCGGTTTGAATTTTTTGCATCCGATTCACGTAGGGTAGAGCGGGGCAAAATGGGGCAACGGGGCAAAACGGGGTTTTGGGCAAAACGTCACTTTCCAATAATTTTTGGATGCCGGAATTCGCCCTATCGGATACATCAGGCTTTTCTGTCCACACTGAGAAAAACTTACATAGTAAACAGTTCCCAGGGGGGACGTCTACATTTTGTAGTTACGACAATGACCATAAATTATAGTTGTAACTATAATTATAGTTTAATCAATTGAATATATACTATGACAAACTATCTATATAGACGTCCCCCCTGGGAACTTTTTGTTATAGTACGGGAAATGCCATCCTTTTGCAGTTTTGTCACCTTGTCCGATCCAAAAATGATTGGAAAATTTAGTTTTGCTCAAAAACTCCGTTTTACCCCGTTGCCCCATTTTGCCCCGCTCTCCCCTATACATACATACATCCGGACATTTTTTCTAAATGTGATTTTTCGATGTTTTGGAACATTCTGACCATGTTTCATTAAAAACTCAATTTTTTTTTATCATAACAAAGCTTCCTCTATGAGGAAGCAAAACAAAATGCATTTTCAAAATTTTCATGGCATTCGAACTGTTCGCCACTGGGACGAAAAGGTACACCAAATTTTATGCAGCCAGTGTTTTTTTGTGTCCCGTCCATCCCTCGTTTCGCCGGAAGGCGACTCTCACGGTTCGCCAATAAATGTTAATATCTCGCTAGATATATCCCGTAACGATTATAGGGTAGCCGAACGTGAATGCTCTTTCCAAACCCTTGATATATTTCCCCGCCGTAAACTCCAAAGAAACTTAAACTCTCGTACCGCGCGCCACTTCTCCGCTCTCTCGCTCTTATTGCCTTTTTTATCTTCTTTCCATGCTCCTTCTTAGTTCGCCGCCATGGCTCAAGTGAAGGTTTCAACCACTCCCCTCTCCACCAGTGGATGCCAGCGGCAAAAAAGACGAGAAAAAAAAGAAAGGCAAAAGCACGTTGCGCGATTCGTCCCCCTTTTCCGCGCAGTTCCCTCTGGATAATACTTTTGAGCACTCTTCATCTCGTTTTCTCGTCTTTCTCTTCCTTCCGCTCCTCAGCCCCCCTTCCTCCTTATCCGGTCTGCTGCACCGCTCGTTCAATTTAAGCTCTCGATAAAATTACGAATTTGAATCTATGGAGCGATTACTTTTTTATTTTTTTATTTTTTCCCTCCCTCTTCCTCCCTTCGCTATCCGAGGGCACCTGCACATTCGACTATTCGTCCCGTTCGGCGCATTGAATAAAAAAACAAATTTTTGTTTTTTGGAACAGTTTTATCTTCGATGAACTGTGTTATAGAATTATTGTTTTATCGATCAAATTCTGTCTTTTTTTAGTAGTTTTCAAGCTCTTTCTGTGAAGTATTTCAGAGTTTTAGAGAATTTTTCAACCTCTTTTTTTATATATATAAAACAAAACAAAATTTTTTAAAAATATAAGTAAGGTTAAGTGCGTAAAAAAAACTATCATTATTTTTACGCACTTAACCTTATTTATTATTTTACACCGAATATAGTTAATTCACACACTGATCACGCACCAAACACCGTAATTATAAAATTAAAATCAATGAAAAAAAAATCACAGTATGTATATAGTGTTCGCAGCTGATTTGTAGCGAAACGCGAAAGGCTCGGGAGATCGTGCATTGAGCCACTGTGAAATTAGCTGCGATACACGGTGAAAAGGCAAAAGATGGCATATCTCGTTGAAATTACGATATGGACAAACACAATTTTTTCCGAAAAGTCTTTATCTCTGTGAAATCGCATCGCATCGTAACAAAACCTGAAAAAAGACACAGCCCACGATTCAAAGAAACTACTTGCGAAATTTCGTCAAGAGATTTTTTGTTGATTCGGAGAACACTGGATACCAAGGAAACGCGCAAAATCCCGCGATCCCCGTGAAACGCATAACTCCCGTCTTTTTGCCCTAGCGGGCAGTCGGGAGTTAAAAAAACGCGATTCCATATATACGGAAGCTTTAATGGATAATTCTTCGGGAGCTCTCATTCATATGAATATTAATGTGCCCGGGGTGCTCGCACGATGATTCTCGTAAATCGGATGAGCCTCGAAAGTATCGCGCATGGAAGCGTGCAAAATGGGGCGGGGGGGGGGGGGGGTGAGCTATTATATGCCCTTAATATATGTCCCGCGGCGATATCGCGAGGGTTCCGGGCCGGTCCAAGTTCCTCCGCCACTGCGGACCATTCGGTCCGTGGCTTACTCGTCTTATAATATCTCACCTAGGGGAACAATATAGTTCGGTATAATGTATTTCAACGTTAAAATGGACCCGAGCGAACTCTCGAACGCCGTTGGCTATTTTCGGGAGCCCTGATCTCGAAAGTTGTGGCAATCCTCGTTCCGCTGGGCGCTCCTGGGCACGGTTGACCCAACCGTTGGAGTCCGCTCGCTTTGCCTCACACTCCGTCGACGCTAACGAATTGTTTGCTCTTGTATACTTTTTATCGTGTAGCGTTAATTAAAGGACTGTTTGTCGTGCGAGTCCGAGGTAACTCGTCGACGTGACGATCGTCATAGAAAATTATAAACGACGTTGCGACGCGCGCTGAGGAAAAGAAGCGGTTGGATTAACTGAGGCGCTGCCGCACACGTTCGAAAGTGTTGTTTGGTGTTGTTTGGTTCGTACTACAACAATGTTTGTTTGAATCGACAAATTTTACATCGCTTGAAGCGAATGATCGTTTTGCAAAACAATTGTTTATTTGCACAAATAAATGATAGTTTTCAGCATAGCTCAGAAGGACTTTTGCTTAATTCGACCATTTTTTTTCTCTCGTTGTGCGGTTATAATATAGAAAATTATAAACGGTGTTGCAATGTGCACTGACGAAAAGAAATGGTTGGATTAATTAAGGCGCGGCTACACACGTTCGAAGGTGTTGTTTGGTTCGTACTGCAACAATGTTTGTCTGAATCGACAAATTTTGCATCGCTTGAAGCGAATAATCGTTTTGCAAAACAATTGTTTATTTGCACAAATAAATGACAGTTTTGAGCGTATGTCAGAAGGACGTTTTGCTCAACATTTTTTGTTCTCTCGTCGTGCTGTTAGAATATAGAAAATTACAAACAGCGTTGTGATGTGCATTGAGAAAAAGAAAAAGAAATACAACGACAATGTTTGTTTGGGTCGTCAAATTTTTTATCGGTTGAAGTTCAAACGAATAATCCTTTAATGAAACAATTGTTTATTTTCTCTAAACAAATAACAGCTTTGATCGTCTGTTATAAAAATTGATAATTATGAAGAGCATTGCAGTCTGCTGTTACATGATTTCGCCTATTGGACCACCGGTATCGCATATATTAAAAATTGAACCTCCAATTGCTTTCCAATAACGATCGCTGATCGTGCGAATGAAAATTTCGGAGTGCCTTTACGTAAGACTGCAAAAAGTCTCGTTATTTCATTTATAAACATTATAAACTTTAGTCTCCACAGTTGATGGTTGTTCTTTTCATCGTATATTCGGTGGAACTCCCTCGATGCGAACGTTTGACCGAAATTTATGTTACGATAAATTCGCAAGATATTCGGCTGAAGCGAATTTTTTTCGTTCTTTCTGAGTAGTAACATTTTTTACGTCGCGCACACACGCGCACCCTGGACTGAATAATGTATCCCGTATTTTTGAGATATGACGTAAGCATATTTATGGTCGGGAGTTAAAATGAAAGTGAAACACTTTATGTATAGTTTTTCTTTATTTGTTTCGGGAGAGAGAGAGGGGGTAAAGTACGAGTGTCGCTTGTAGCCAAGTGAAGAATACCGCATATATTTCTTTGTTGCGAACCGGTCCGGTGGAAAAAAAAACTAGGCCGCGAGCTCGAAAGGTGTGTTTTTTTTTTGGCGCATAAATAGTGCGCCACCTGTTTCGCGGGGCAAAACGCGGTCGAGAGGGTGAAAGATTGAAGGGGGAGGGGGGGCGCGTACGACCTGAGCCGTGTTCACGCTTATCGCACGGTCACAAGTGCCTCGTTATATGTACATTATGTAGCGCATATTACATAACACGTTTTTCGATAAAGTTCGCTGTACATATAATATTCGCTTCACGCGTCGCGCGCAAGTACGCGGTCGAAATTTCATATCTGCAAAAAAAGCTCAAGTGTCCCCCGGTGACTCATTATTCGCCAGCCTAGCGTCAAATTTACCTTCTGTCTCGGCAGTGTCGACAGTAACGCGTCAGTATTTTTCTTGCAACTTTTAAACCCACCAATTTGTTGCCGTTAATTTTTGACAAAGAAACGTACGGAAAAAGAAAAATTATAATTTCTTCGTTAATTTTTCTAACTTAAACAATTCGTACCTACTCGTGTCCGGTTCGGGTCGATGTCCTCCTCGTCGCTCGGACGGTTACGAACATCCCCAGATTCCAGTAGTCATTGTTTGCTCGAGGACAATTTTTTTTCTTTGGGAAAATAACTTAAACCAATATCAAGCTGATAGTTTCCAGTATCCAAAACATCTATTAATTATACAGAAAAATAATATTTTTTTATTATGGAAGAAAATAACAAGCGAGTCCAAATGTACCAGTTTTTGGATGCGGTTTTTCGGCACGTCCCTATATTCGCGTATGTATAACGTCCCTATATTCGCGTCGCGTATGTAACGCTTGTACCAATTACCGGTGACTATGTCAACTGTATTTTAACAAAACGCAACGACAGAAAATAATTTAGGCTTAAACCTTGTACAACTTTTTTCTACGCATCAAATAATGTTTGCAGATACTTAAAAATTCGGAATAAATCAAATCTGCATGAGAGTCGCCGACGACTGGGACGTGTCCAAGCATTGGTACTCGCGCTTTAAAAGAGATGCGATTGTTTCCTCCACCGTCGTGCGAACCGTACAAGAGCATCATAAAAATTTGTCCGTGTACGCAAACTTTGTTACATAGAGAAAAATGCAGCTTTTACGCTGTGATCGCCTGCGAGATCTTCAAAGTTTCGGGGTACAAGTGTTCTCACAGTGAAATTGCACATAACCGGTTTGCGAAAAAAAACCTTGGAATATCGGGGAAAGAGTGAGAGACACAGAAGGAAGATGAGGGTTGAAGAGTGAGGCGGAAGGGTGGAGTAGTAAACCTTGTACAACTTTTTTGTAAGCATCACACAATGTTTGCAAATACGATTACAAGTGTCAAATTTAATTCGAAATAAGAATGCAAAATTAAATGCGAAATAAAAATTCAAAATTAAATTCGAAATAAAAATTCAAAATTAAATTCGAAGTAAAAATTCAAAATTAAATTCGGAATAAATCAAATCTGCATCAAAGTCTTGGACGACTCTTGCTTTAAAATAGATGCGATTGTTTTCTCCACCGTCGTGCGAATCGTATAAGAGCATCATAAAAATTTGTCCGTGTACGCAAACTTTGTTACATAGAGAAAAACGCCGCTTTCAGGCTGTGATCGTCAGCGAGATCTTCAAAGTTTGGGGGTACAAGTGTTCTCACAGTGAAATTGCACGTAACCGGTTGACGAAAAAAAAACCTCGGAATATCGAGGAAAGAGTGATAGACACAGAGGGAGGATGAGGGTTGAAGAGTGAGGTGGGTGGTAGGAGCGGCGGCTCGAAGTCTGCTATTTCCACGGACTTAGCCCTCACGGTCGGCGGGACAAACTCTCTGGAAAGTCTTGTTCCTGAAAGGACATTTCCATCTCGTCTACGAGAGCTCACCGGGACGGCCCGTCGAGCAAGGATATATCCGCGGAAGAGCTGAAGTAGACGTTGAAGTCGGGCACTTGCGAGTTTCCCGTATTAAAAAAAAGTTCAATTTTTCGAGCGAGATGTCGACGATATGACGAGCGATAAAGTTAGCCTTGTCTCACCTACATTTTTCTTCTCGTCTGACCTTCACCTCGACTTTTCGTCGACGCATCAGAGTCGGCTTCAACCACGTAATACAAATCCTTTCCTCACTTTCCCTCGCTCCACTGCGGTGACATTTTTTTTCTCTCCTCTCTCGGCTCGTCTGCACATCGCTTTTACCGTATTTCACTTCCGGTCCACTGTGCCGGCTCCCTCGTTTTTTAAATACATAACTATTTCATATTCTCGGAAATAGCTGTGGAGGGCTTAGCGGCGGTGGCTTTGACGTTGCATTTTTGCCACAGAACATGGCGAGCCACCGTGAGCCGGAAGTTTCGAGAGATGCAAAAAAAAGAAGAAGCTTCTCTATTTTTATTTGCCATCGGGAACGCGGTAAGATCCGCTTTGCTGAACAACATTGGGTAAAGCTCCTTAACTCCAGTTTGGAGTATTTTGTTTATTATAATACCGATGCAGCGACGTATCTGTGTGTGCATCCAGAGGCTCGATTGGGGACGTCAGAATGGACCGGGCACTACCGGTGAAAAATCGACTTTTCACGTTGATGGTCCCAACTTCGGAGTGCGCTCTTCCGCCTCCCGTTTCGTAAATATAACTGTACATAGCCGGTGATGAAATCCGTTTCGAGCACTTAGGCCCTCGAGTACAACTGCTGTTGTTGTGTGCAGTTGCACCACCGCGAGTCGGCGAGTGCGCAGCGCATTTCAACGATGTACGATATTTACCTTTTTGAAGTGGAGAATGCCAGCGGGCCAATAAAATTCGTCACAGGGACCCGAAGTACCCCGGCAAAAAGCTCAATTCTATTGTGCCAGTGCTATTCGTATGGACCGTTAAAGGATCGCATCGTACTTATGCGCGACATACGGCACAGGACTTAGCTTCACAAGTGCCCATGTGAGATATGCATTTAGGGCGGAGGAACCAAGGAGGAATCATTGTAAGGCAGTAAAGGGATTGCACGGTATTCCCAGGTTGACATCTTCCAATTATGCGTTTGAGACTGCACAATGGATTTATAATTTATGATAACCATCTTAACTCTATTGTGCCCGACTTAGCTCCACAAGTGCACATGAGCGATATGTATTTGAGACGGAGGAACGATGGAGAAATCATTGTAAGGCAGTAAAGGGATTGCACGGTATTCCCAGGTTGACATCTTCAAATTATGCCTTTGACACTGCACAATGGATTTATAATTTATGATAACCATCTTAACTCTATTGTGCTCAACTTAGCTCCACAAGTGCACATGAGCGATATGTATTTGGGACGGAGGAACGATGGAGGAATCATTGTAAGGCAGTAAAGGGATTGCACGCTATTCCCAGGTTGACATCTTCCAATTATGTCTTTGAGACTGCACAATGGATTTATAATTTATGATAACCATCTTAACTCTATTGTG
>JAPYZC010002058.1:0-21426 GCA_030522665.1 Ichneumoninae sp. A BG-2022a
CCTCATCGTCCTCATCGTCCTCATCGTCCTCATCGTCCTCATCGTCCTCATCGTCCTCATCGTCCTCATCGTCCTCATCGTCCTCATCGTCCTCATCGTTCTCATCGTCCTCATCGTCCTCATCGTCCTCATCGTTCTCATCGTCCTCATCGTTCTCATCGTCCTCATCGTCCTCATCGTCCTCATCGCCTCTTTCTTCTTCTTAATGATCACCGAGACACATTCATTTGAATTGACACTTTGACAGATAGAGAACCTTCCATGTATCATAACCATGCGGTCAAAGTAACAGATTGTAAATTATTATAGCATACATTATGCAAAACGAGCCAACCGCAAGTTTTCCAGTACTTAGCATATCGGACGAGGTATTCGTTTACAAAAAAAATGTAGCAATGTTTGTAGGTCGAACTTGAGCGGAATCGAATAAAAACGATGGAAAAATCTCTCTGGGTGGGAGCTCACGATCGATTATCAGCAATTTTCTCGTCTCCACTCTCGTTATCCGCGAAGTCTCTCACGGGCACCTTGTTGGGGTTTCTCAACTCATCGAGCGTACAGACGGTAGACTCTAATAACACAACAGGGTACCTTTGACCCGGGCTTCTGTGTGTGTTCTCGCGCATACAGCTTGCGGCACCGGGCGCCTTGTGTATTATTCGTCAAGTGCACTTAATTAGATACCCTGCCGCTGCGCTGCTCGCGAGTTGTTTACCCGACGTAGCATCGTCATGTTAATGAGCCGCGACAGGGGTCGATGGGTTACATGCGAACCGGATCGAACAGGTGTAACAGCCGGATATTGAAGTTTATTCTATCTTGGTTCTTCCTTAATCGATGGCAAGCGCCATCGGTTAAGTAAAACACGTGCAATTAAACGGTTAAGTTAAAACCGTGCAATTTAATCATAATAGCTCATCCCTTGCTATTCTGCGAACCTCACATCATGCATATGCTTTTTTAGCCAAAGTTCACTAGGTTAGAGCGGGGCAAAACGGACCGGTGTTCTGCACTTGGGATGAGATGTT
Source organism: Ichneumoninae sp. A BG-2022a (assembly GCA_030522665.1). Lineage (NCBI taxonomy): Eukaryota > Metazoa > Arthropoda > Insecta > Hymenoptera > Ichneumonidae > Ichneumoninae sp. A BG-2022a. The sequence goes on from JAPYZC010002058.1 coordinate 1,029, forward strand.
TTGGTTGTTTTGCATCTCGCGAAACATGTATAAACATAGGGTAAAAGTGGGGAATATGACCATGTCCATGTATCATTGATTTACGTGTTAATCGAGGTAGGCCATATTCACCACTTTTACCCTAGTTCGTTTTGGGTCGCTTTTCTCTAAATCAGATTAGAACTAAAAGTCCCGGAGGTTATTTAATCATAACAGATCCTTGCTCTCTTCGATCCTGCCATCATCGATATGCTTTTCTTAGTCAAAGTTAATTAGGTTAGAGCGGGGCAAAACGGACCGGTGTTCTGCATTTGGGCAGACGTTTTTTGTTTGTTTCTCGGCTGGCGAAAAATTGATAAAAGTCGTCTTTTTTTCCCGAAATCAGATTAGAACTAAAAGCCCCGGAGTTTATTTAATCATAATAACTCACTGCTTTCTACGATCCTGCTATCATCGACATGCTTTTTTTTATCCAAAGTTAACTAGGTTAGAACGGGGCAAAACGGACCGGTGTTCTGCATTTGGGCAGACGTTTTTTGTTTGTTTCTCGGCTGGCGAAAAATTGATAAAAGTCGTCTTTTTCCAAATCAGATCTACTCTTCCCTAAATCATGTTAGGACTAAAAACCCTCGGAGGTTATTTTTTGTTGGTTTATTGGTTCATTCCTTCTGTTCGGTTTATTGGTTTACTCGCGCCATGTGCGAATAACTCCGAATCACGTATCAAGGCTGATCTTCGAGTGTGCTCGAGCCGTAGACTGTCTGACCTTTTCATCGTCATATTTCCCCGGAAATGACAACGGGCGCAAACAACCAGACGATACCGCCTCGTACCATCTATAACTATACCCATGCGACCGTCGCGGCGAATTCACATTCGTCGTCAACGTCGTAGCCATGTCAACGTTTTCAGTCACAACTGGCACAAAACGCCAGTGACTAAGTTATTTCAAGTTCAGTTCTCACGGGCATTCGCGTCGCGTTTCGTAGCCTACAAGTTTCCCGGCCCTCGCCCCCGATAGCTCACTCCAACCCGACAATTTTTCATAGAGAACCGGAGATACGTGCAACTATAATACGCCGTTTAATAAGTTACGAGGCCCCTCCGGTTGATCCAACGCTCGTGTCTCTTAACTTCCACCGCGTATAGCGCGCATGTCTATGCACTCACTATCTACCCGCAGTTTCGCGTGGCGAACGAATGTCTAAAAATAAAATTCTTCCCCGTGCACAAACCGGTGAATCGTCGAGTTCACGCGTGGGTGTCATAATCGCGATATCCTGCATTGCCTATATTTAGTGCCTATAGGAACTGCATATATGTACTCCATTAAGACTACATACACACATACATATATGTGTATATACACATATGAATATGTATAGTTCCTGTAGGAACTGCATATATGTAGTCTATTAAGACTACATGCACACACACATATATGTGTAGCATATATGTATTCTATTAAGACTACATGCACACACACATATATGTGTATACACACATATGAATATGTATAGTTCATGTAGACACTAAGTGTAACTCCTCCCCAAGTTGACCGCAAGTAGGAAATAATTTTCTAATGGCAATTATGATATGTCCGGTTCTTCGTAGAATTTACTTGAGCGTTTGCATTGAAACGTTGCGTGTAATCACCGCAAACAATGTTGCTATTGCTGTTGCCGTATTAAAAGTCGACTTCTCTGTAGGAACTGCATGGATGTAGTCTATTGAGACTACATATGTATACATGTGTACACATGTAGTTCATGTAGAGGCTAAATGTAACTCCTCCCCATGTTGACCGCACGTTGGAAATAATTTCCTAATGGCAATTACGATATCTCCGCCTCTTCGTAAAATTTACTTCAACGCTTACTTTGAAACGTTGCTTATAGCCTCTACATACAATGTTGTTATTGCCATTTCCGTATTGAAAGTCGTACGACTTCTCTATAGGAAGTGCATATATGTGGTCTATTAAGACCGCATATATATAGTTCCTGTAGGCACTAAATATAACTCCTCCCCACGGTAACCGCGAGTAGGAAATAATTTTCTAATAGCAATTGCGATATCGCCGGCTCTTCGTAAAATTTACTTCAACGCTTACTTTGAAACGTTGCGTACGATAACGACAAACAATGTTGCTATTCCTATTTCTGTATTAAAAGTCGTACGCTTCTCTACAGGAACTGCAAGTACGTACTCTATTAGGGCTACATATATATAGTTCCTGTAGACACTAAATACAACTTCTCCCCAAGTTGTACGTAGGAAATAATTTTCTAATAGCAATTACGATATCTCCGGTTCTAAGGAGAATTTACGTCAACGCTTGCTTTGAAACGCCGCGTGTAATCACTACAAACAATGCTACTATCGCTATTTTCGTATTAAAAATCGTACGACTAATGATACAATCCTTTAAGAAAAAACACAATCGGCGTGCAGCTGCATCGTTATGAAAAAGTCAGATACAACCGATGTACTTTATACCTATACATACGTATTATAACTATATATATGTATTATAACTATAAATACGTATTATAACTATATATATGTATTATAACTATATATACGTATTATAACTATATATATGTAGAGGAAAGCGGGGCAAAACGGGGCATGGGACAAAACGTCATTTTCCAATAATTTTTGGATGCCCGAATTCGCTTCATCGATGCATCAGGCTTTTTGCCCCGTTTTGTCACTTTGTCCGATCCAAAAATGATTGGAAAATTTAGTTTTGCCCAAAAACCCCGTTTTGCCCCGCTCTTCCCTATTATAACTGTATATACATATTACAGCGATATATACGTATTATAATATATATATGTAGCCTTAATGGACTACATATATATAGTTTCTGTAGACACTAAATATAACTCCTTCCCAAGTTGTCCGCAAGTAGGAAACAATTTTCTCATGCCAATTACGCTATTTCCGGCTCTTCGTCTAATTTACTTCAAACCGTACTTTGAAACATTGCGTATCACCACAATGTCGCTATTCCTATTTCCGTGTCAAAAGTAGCATGACTATTGTCCCAAGGAGAAACTTTGAGCTTTAAGAAAAAAAAAAAGCGAAATTGGCCTGCATGCATAGTTGTGGAAAAAAATTCTGATATAACCGGTGTACAGCGAGCCTAAACTGTACTTATATCATATCGATCCTTTTTCCCCTGTGGCCAAGTACCACTCTCGCGTGAGACTCGACTCCGAATGTGTATGTACTGTGCCAAGAATATAGTACGTCAAAGTATAAATATATGTTACACCCGTAACTATACATAGTATCAACGGAGGAGCTAAGTTTCTTGTGCAACTATCGATCGCGTATGTTCACCCTGCGTGTCCCGCGGTGAACCCTTGTAACACTTCTGGCTTCGCGTTTACGCCAAGTGGCAAGGATTCTTGCTTGCCCCCGAGGCGAACAGCAGATCCGCTAAGAACGAGACTCTATCCCAACATGAAAGGATCGTTCGCCAAGCTTTTTTTTTTTGGTTCTTTGAAAGGAGGAGAAAACGCGTTCGCAAATCTTCACGCGAATACGTCGGGCGAATTAGTCACGAAGTCTGCAGATGCAACGAGCTCTTTCTCTCAGTTCTTGCAATGCGAGTCCGTCGCTACTTAGCGATACGGCGCGGCGCAACGGCGACCCAGAGACCTCGAAGACTCGAGGACAATCGATGTCTCGTTGTTTGCCCACCTTTTTTTCACGAGACTCGTGCCAATCATTGTCGGGAAAAAGAATCTGCGGCTGGAATTTCCAGACCCATCAGAGTCGCAGTCACGGTTGGCGGGTCAAGCCAATTTTTTTTTTTTTTTTTTTTTTTTTTTTTTTTTTTTTTTTTTTTTTTTTTTTTTTTTTTTTTTTTTTTTTTTTTTTTTTTTTTTTTTTGTTTGGTGTATTATTATGTATCATGTTTTTTTTATTTTAAATCTATGTGTCGAGACGGAAAAACCCTGCGAGAAAGCTTTCCGTCTCGCATGTGCTGTCGAGCAGGCGCGGATTTTGTAGATTTGAAAATCGGGGACTTTTTCCTCTTATTAAGGCACAGGAATATTCCGACTCATCAGGTTTAAAATTAGAACGCCTAATCCGGTACAGTTTCTGAGACTGCGGGGATTTCATTGAATTTTAAGATCGCCAAGTTGGATTTTTGAAAATAAGAATTTTAGTTGTCGATAATCGTGCTTGAAGGCAAATCCGCGCACAATTTTGCTTTGCGGTTTTGGGTTCGGAATGACTGAGTATGCGCTCGAAGTTCGCAAAAGTATGCGTAAGAATTTAGCCACTTGAATTCCGGATGTGTCAAAGACTGTACCAGCAAAATTGCTCGCGGCCTGAAAAACTCATTAAAATTCTTAATAAAAAAAAAAAATTTCCAGAAGTTCGCATCGACCTGAAGGTCGACAAGCTCTACAAGACTCTAACGGTTAAAACTTAGGGGGGGCGCGGAAATGTCAAAGACTGCACTGCAAAAGTAAAGTCTAAATTAATGTACTGGAAATTCAAATTTCCTTACATTACTGACATTGATCTACTTTTACTGTAAACTTAAAATACGAGATATTAAAATTACAAATTTTGCCTGAAATTTCCAATAATCCCCATTAAAAATTCAAATTTTACTGTAAAATTGTGACGCACATGTGTTTGAAATTGCAGAAACAGTTCATATAAAAAAGCTTCCCACACTGTTTGTTAATTTTGAATAAAAATTGTTTTACAGTGTATACCAGAAAAATTGCTACCGGCTGGAAAAGTCATTCAAACTCTTAACAAAAAATAATAAAAACGCTATTCTCCCGAAGTTCGCATAGGCCCGAAGATACTCGATAAGACTCTAACGGTTAAAACTTACGGAGGTGAAGTTAGCGTAGGGAATAAGTATGCGTAAGGAGATTTCTGGAACCTGTTCGTGGAAATGTCAAAGACTGTGCTAGCAAAATTGCTGGCGGCCTGAAAAAGTCATTAAAAAATTCTTAATAAAAAAAACAAAGAAAAAATATTCTCCTGAAGTTGGCATCGGCCCGAAGGTACGCGTGCACGCATGCGGATACCGCAAGGTTTCCGGTGGAAAAACCGGAGTTTCCGCGTCCCGCGATAAGGCTCCATTTCGCTCGGGGTATACATTAAATTGAGCGGCGTACATTATATTATAGTGTACATTACATATTATTATTTAGTTATCGCAAGTCGGCCTTTCGCATGTTTCGCGTTCGCTTCGCGTTTAACGCGAGGGATACATAATTCTTTAATTTCGCAAATCGGCGAAGGGGGAGACGAGATGTAACTTGTGAGCTTGAAATTCACCAAAGCGTTGCAAGACCCGCTTCCCAGGTTTCATATCTTCGGGTGTAAGAAATACTTTACTGTGTATGCAGCATTGGAAACAGAGCAAAGCAATGTAATTCTATTGCCGCGGAAGAGTCCGCTGTTGAAGAGCGGTGGTAAAAATTGAATTACATTTCTCACGGTGCTGGAGCTCGAAAAGAACTGTCTCTGTTTTCCGGAGTACTCATTGTGTCTCATTGTATTTACTGCCGAATTCGCTGCTGTGTGATAGAAATACGAGGTTAATAAAAATCTCTCGAACGGAATCGGAAACGATCTATCAATTTTATTCTATTTTATTATTTTTATTTATTATTAAGAAAAATCTCTCGAATGGAATCGCAAAGATTCATTGTGTCAGATCGTATTTACTACCCAATTCGCGGTTGTGTGACAGAAATACGAGGTTAATAAAAATCTCTATCAATTTTGTTCTACTTTATTATTTTTATTTATTATTAAGAAAAACTTTCGAATAGATTCGCAAATACCCAAATATAAATTTATTGTATTTCATTGTTTTTACCTAAAAAAAGATTACCTTGTAAATTATTAAATTAATATAAGCGTTAAGAAATATCCTTACTTGTTTATTGAATTTACATTATCTACGACAATAGTATAGTACAACTATTATTTTGTTTTCATTGATTACACATATGTACTCGCAGCACAATGTATGGGCGAGCGGGGCAAAATGGGATAATGGGAAGAATGGCAATTTTCCAATGACTTTTTTTTTTGATGATGTTGACAATCCGGATGTATTGTTGGGGCAAAATGGAGCATCCAAACATTACTGGAAAATTGAGTTTTGCCCCGCTGTTCCATTTTGCCCCGCCCTCCCCTACACTAATGATAAAGCGATTTTTGTTATCTTCGTTTTGTACGAATACTAGCGTTATTTTACGTGTTCTCTCTGAGAAAAAACTCCACTTTTATTTCTCCCTAGAGAAATTTTTTGGAGTGGCCCATTTGGCCTCACCCACCGCTACGCTTGTTACCTCAAATCCCACGTCGGCACTAGCGTAACTCAACTTTTCCGGAAGCGTATATTTGACGGAATGAGCTCGGCCGTTCTCGAACCGCGGAGACTCGAAAGTGACTCTCTTTCGTCCAGCACTTTCCGTCTCGTGTAACTTCGCGATCACTTTTTCTTATCTCGCTGTACAGAACACGGAAATCCGAAAGCGATTTACGGTCGTCGAACCGTTCATCTATGATTGACAGCAACTGACGATTCCCCCTTTTTCTGTTGCAGGTCCTTCGCACTCCGAGGCGGAAGTTCTCGCCCTCTTCCGCAGAAGCCACCACGAAGGTGTAAAGTCCTTCGGTGAAAAATCCACAGCTTTCAGGAGAGTTCGCGAACAAAAAAACGTGCCAACAAACCCAAAACCCAAAAACCTAAAAACATAAAACCTAAAACCCAAAATCTAAAAACAAAACCTGAAACCCCAAAATTTAAAAACAAAACCTAAAATCCCAAAATCTAAAAGCATAAAACCTAAAACATAAAACCTAAAATCCAAAAACCTAATAAAAAGGTGTCCAAAGTTCTCCCCCAAGCCTATCGATTTCCAAGCCAGCGTCGCGTTGTAGGAAAAGTTATCGAAGAAAAGGGGCGAAGAGAAAAAGATTGCGGCGACGCCGACATCGGCGACGGAGCGCCTTGGCCGTCCCCGGCCGATGAAAAATTAACGACACGGAAATGATAAGTGTCGTTCCTCCTGCCTCGTCCAGCCCGATCGTTTATTTTCGTCACCCGCGACGACCCACCCTATCGTGCGGCGTTCGCGCGATTACGCGGGCTGCCCAGCGCAGCCACTAGAGATCGTCTTCGGGTATCGTCGATAAGATAAATCGAAGCGAAATCACACGGTCGATTGGCAGCGAGATTTCCTCGAGTGGGAGTGTCGAGTCTCGCGCGTCTCGCGGGCGACTTTTCGCCGCAGTATCGCTCGGGAACTTGTTCGGTCGCGAGCGGTCGTCGATATCGGTCGTGAAAGAGCGGCGCTCGGAAGTTGGCAAAGGAAGAGCAGTTCGTCCGCGCCGGGCGATGCGGAGAGCAGCGAGCGAAGTCTCCAGAGCGATGACAACCGGGCGATAGCCGAAAGTCGTCGCTAGCCGGTGGTTTCCGGACGTGGTCGTCAAGGATCGCCAACGTCCAACTTGCTTTGGGTTGGCAATCGAAGCGCTCGGCGATATCGCGAGTGAGAGCTCTTGGGTCGTCGCTTGCGCGAGTGTGGATTGGTGTGTAGAGACACAAAATACAAACTGACACGGGAAGAAAGTTGAAGAATCAAAAGGAAAAAAATGAAGACGATGGGCGACGTGGTCGCCGCGCCGCCGATCGAAGAAAGCGCCTCTTCGGTCACCGATTCGGTTCAGCATCCGTCGGCTGGCAAAGAACTCGGTCAGCGAACTTTGAGATCGCTGAAGAGAGGACTGGGACGATTGTGGAGGCGGCATCGTGGAAACGCTTCGATAACCGAGTACGATCCCTGCTACAAGGTCGCGTATCTCGGCAACGTGCTCACCGGATGGGCCAAAGGTGAGTTCGTTGATCTGAGACTTGAATCTGTTGGGCTTCCGTGAAAAAATCTTGAGAGAAGGGAATTGGAACAGAAATATCGGTAGCTTGTTTTTTAATTTGGTTCGAGCGAGAGTTGGGCCAGTCGAGTAGGCGATTAAAAAAAATTGTTTGTAGACTTTTTGAGGAAGACTCTTTTGCGATGTAAGGTGGATCTTGATCGAGGAGTTGCTACTTTGTGAAAAAAAAATGTACAACAATGAGTTTGGAGAAATCAAGGCAATTTAGGTTAATAAATCTATGAGCGTATTTTTACGTAATTTTTGTGAAGCCAAATTTGTAATTTTGGTCCGGTTTGCACGGGTGGCAGCTCGTTTTGTTTGTTGAACTGTGTTTTAGGAATTTACCGAGTAATTTGCTTAATTTGCGTAATTTGTTAGATTCTCAATCAGAAGAAATGTTCAGTTAACGTCGTAACTTCGCCTTTTTTCATCAATAAAATGACTATAATTTGTAAACGATGAATATTACCATTAACGTTTTCCGGTGAATTCGTAGAGAATCTGTCGTAAAAGAAAATGAGCTTTCACCCGTTGAAATCGAACGAAAATTACAAATTTGACTTCACAAAAACCGCACATAAAAATGCCCGTCAATTTATAGGCGTAAACTGATGTATTTTTCATTAAATGCATATTGAATGCAAAATTGTACATTCTGCATTCAATGTTTTGGATAAAATTAAATTAAATTAAATAAGACCAATACCTGTCTAGCCGCTCGCTTTGTCTGCGTTTCTCACTCAGAAGCTAACTGACACGGTCAATAGAACCCTCTTCTGTTCCCCGCCCGCGATTTCGGCCGAAACATCATTAAACCCCAGGATTCCACCCATGAAAAAACAAGAGAACAATTAGCAAAAAAAAAAAATCGTGATACCTTGTTTGGGAAATCCACCTTTAAATTGACCGAACCTGATTTTCAGTGCTCCATAAATTACAATTTATTTCTCCGAATATTCAGCGCTTCACCAGCGGGAATTCCCCCAAGTCCCTCTGGCCGACAACGCTTCAATGCAATTAAGAAAGTCAATTGACCGTTCGCGACTTTCGTGCCTCCCAATTGTAATCTATGTTTACCAAAACGAGGACCTCGCCGTCGGGGATTCCCGTACGAGGTTGACAACAGTTTGATCGAATTAAGAAATAAATTGACGACCCTCGCGATTTTTTGGTTCGTGCTATCAATTATAATCTGTTGTGTCCACTCGTTAAAGGTCCCCGACCGGCACGCTTTTTCCGGTCCAATTGAACGGATATTTCACAAGAGCCGATGTACAAACGCAGGCCGAATACACCCACGTTGTACATAAAATACGGCATTGAGTACACGGAACGCAGTCGGCGAGCCGTTAGTCCAATTGTGTCGAGAGGAGAGAAGACAAACAGTAATTATAGCCGTTAATCGTTGCCCCTCGCGTAGCAGTACACCCATCGTACACACCATATATACGGGGACGACGAGGATGCCCTCCATTGGGAGTCCCGGCACGGACGGGTCGTGCCCGGAAGTGCGCAGACTGCTCGCATACGTTCCTCTCGTCATTATCGTCGATTGAGATTCCATTGTGCCATTCCGCGCATTCCATTCGCAGCGACTGGATCGCCCCAAACGATTTATTCGATATCGCTAACGACAATATCGAGAGCTCGAGGGTGCGACAAAAAAGCGCCTTCGAAAGTTCGTCGTCGGTCCGCCGCTCCGACTTTTACGACTCCGAACGGTGTCGACGATCCCTCATCCACTCCGAATCCAAGTTTACTTTAGTAGTTTCCACTCCAGTGTCGGAGCGATCGCTGGACACTGTTTAATAACAATCGCAATGTTATTAGCCATGGCAAAAAAATATAACGTCAAAATGAGATGATAAAAAAATAACACAAATAACATAAAAATAATACACACAACATAAAATAACATTTTTATGTTATGTCGCCACATGACTGGAACACATGTCTGTATTTACTCACATTCAATCCGAATCCAAGTACATTCTAGTAATTTCTACTCTATTATTGGAACGATCGCTTAACACTAGCTAATAACAATTGTCGTGATTGAAGCACTTTATCAGTACCATGGCAAAAAAAACATAACGCCAAAATAAGGCGATACGAAAGTAACATAAATGACATAACAATGATAAATGAAATAACAGAACATAACATAACAATAATACACAAATAACAGAACATAACGTAACTATAATACACAAATAACAGAACATAACATAACAATAATGCACAAATAACATAATATAACATGTTTATGTTATATTGCCATGTCGCTGATACACATTTTTATATTCACTCGCATTCACTCCGAATCCAAGTACATTCTAGCAGTCTCAGTTCTAGTAGCGGAACAATCGCAAGACACTATCCAGTAACAATTCCCATGACCGAAACACTTTATCAGTATCACGGCAAAAAATAAACATGACCTCATAATGAGATAATACAAAAATAACATCAAAATAGTACACAAAATAACACGGCATTTTCATGTTATATTCCCGTGTACCTGATTACGCGATAAGAATTTCTATAAATGTACATTCGAGTGCATTATGCATCACTCTTTATATCTTCGATTGATAGCCTTATCGAGTGTATTCCCGTTAAAAAAAATAATCGTTTCATTGCTACGCAGTAAGATAGGTGCGTACATTGCACGAACGATTATCGTCCAAAAATATAAAAAAAAGTTCCGCTCAATTTACAATTGTTTCCTCAACGACCAAAAAAATCGTTGAATGGAGAAACAAAAAAATTCTTTCGTCGACAAGAAATGTATGTCTATCAAGCTCGTTTCACTGCTTATCCGTTTATCTGTGAACGGCTAGGTAGCGATTACGATTTACCTCGGCAAATCGGTAATTGCGCACTCTCGCTCTCTGTCCCTCGTAACGTCTCTTTTACGGCTGAAAGTAGGGAAAGGGGAAGTAGAGAGGAGTTAACACAAAATATATTGTCGAAGAGAGGTGCATTGACCGGACATAGGCGCAGTCCGGGCGTCGCGGGACCGCCGCTACTTTCTCTGCATACCGCCGGACTCTCGGACTGGGTCGGCCTTAATCATCGGGAGCCAGCGAGCACCACTATCATTATTATTATTATTATCATTACGGTACGGTCTTGTTCGCGCGTCCGCGGACCTCGTCGTTTCCGCGATTAATTGACTCCTCTCTTGGCCGTGCTTGTTTCGCTGCTGCCGCGGCCGCTCGTCGTTATATCGAGCCGACGACGTGACGGCCACCGCCCTGAAGTCCCCAGACGGCCACGCGCGTTGCAGGTCTTCACGCGGATGATCTTTCGCGAACGAAGGTCGAGCCTCTTAGTCTCGCTTTGACTTAAAAAAAAAATAAAAAAATATTGACTGTAGACTGCGAGTCGGAAATAATAAAAACTACCGGTCATCTAAGAAAAGTTACCATAACTGATTTATATTTTTTACGTAGTTCGCGCACCCAGAAAAATAATTTATTTGACGGGCGCCCCGCAAATAAATATTTATTTGGCTTAAATAAATATTCATTTGGCTTAAATAAATAGTTATTTGGTTTAAACAAATAGTTATTTGGTTTAAATAAATAGTTATTTGGTTTAAATAAATAGTTATTTGGTTTAAATAAATATTTGTTTAGCTTAAATAAATATCTATTTAATTCAATAAAAATATTTATTTGTGGATGCTCGTCAAATAAATTATTTTTCTGGGTGCGTTTTGTGAGCCATCTCGGCGATGCGCTCATCAATTCGTCCAATTTGCGCGCTTGCAAACTTGGAGGCTGCGTACTGTATCGTGTTAACAGCCGGTCGTTCCAACTGCGTCTTGATGTTTGTATTTGATGGTTTGGGTACGGACACCAATCTTTGGAATTCGACCTATCGCTCGAGGGTTCCAGTGCGCCAGTTCCAGTGTGCGGCTGGGCGGCCACTTCCTGTCATAGGTGGCGGACAAGATCCGTTCTACTGACCAGGTGGGAGAAGAAAATTAGTTATCAAAAAGTGATCTCAATGGGTTGAATATGTCCGACTGGACGGTATCCGAAAGTTACCACCCATTCAAAAAGTTGACGTTGGACGTAGCACCGCTTATAGTTATCATCCGGACGGACATATATGTAACTCTTTTGGATAACTTTTTCGTACCAGATGCACTGTCAAAAAATGTTGTTTGAAAATTAATAAGAATTTAAGAATTTGATCATTTCAAGGATTTAATAAGAATGTAAAGATTTAAGAATTTGATAATTTCAAATATTTAATAAGAATTTAAAGAATTAAGAATTTGAGAATTTCAAGCATTTAATAAGAATTTTACTGTAAAATGGCAATGCACATGTGTTTAAAATTTCATAAACTCTTTATGTAAAGTAGCTTCCAATATATTGGAAGCTATTTTACATAAAGAGTTTCTGAAATTTCAAACACATGTGCATTGCCATTTTACAGTAAAATTCTTATTTTTAATGGAAATTTTGGTAAACTTCATGCAAAATATTTGTAATTTTCATACCTGGTAATTTAGTTTTACAAAAGAAGTACATTAGTGTTCAATTAATGTAAGTAACCTAAGTAAATTTCAAGTCCCATTGCATAAAATTTACAATTATTAATTTATACAGTGCGTCTGTTTGCTACGTGGATATTTGCTATAGTAATATCTCCCAAGCGATATAGTCAGATTTACTAGATCCTTCTATCGGTGTAAGAAAGCTTACGGCTCGATATTGCGCAGCAAAATCGATTCCGAACGAGCATCACTCAATGTTTATGCACGTTTTTTTTTGCTATTCAATTTGATTGCCGCAAGCCTGGCGAGGCGCTAAAGGTCTCGCAGTTTTTTTTGTATCGTTTTTGTATCTTCATCCTTTGAGCTCCCGAGCGTTCGCGTTGGTTTCGATCGCGTTGTTTCGAAATTTTCACTTTTCGATGTCGATGTCGCCGACGCGTAGAATCAATCACGAACGTGGAAAAGGTTTTTTTCACATTTTTTTCCAACTGTTATTTTCCTCTTGAGTTATTGCGGCAATCGTATTAAACGAGACGCCGTGATTGGAAGGCGCGACAATGCGACGAGAAGGATGAGGAAGAGTAAAAAGAAAAATCGGATTAAAAAAAACTCGTACGACCGTCGTGATCTGAACGCGGCGGCAGATGATGAATTAACTTCGCGTAATTGGAGGATGTTGCTCAATCGGCGTTCGAGGAGTAGAAGAGAGAAACTTTGCTTTGACCGACGGGATAAGTAATGGAAAGGGAATTCAATGATTATCATTGGGAATTCAATGATCATCATTGGAGCGTGTGCTATAAGTTGTTGTTCATCGCAGACTCCTCAACTCATGTCCCTATTTTTAATGTAATAAATAATATTCGAATATTCCATGTGTTATGAAAACCGAATTTTCGAAAATATAGCATATGAATTCGGATTTTTGAAATTCCATCGCATATGCTATAGTTTTGAAAATTTGTAATTGATTGATTGATTGATTGATTGATTGATTTGAATAGAATCAAATCGAATCATTCGGTGGAATAATTCGAATAATTTCAATAGAATGATAGAAAGTAATAGAATAGAATGAATGATTGATTGATTGATTTTAATAGAAATTGGATTTCCGAAATCCATTCCATACGCTATGAAATCCGAACATTCGAAAATATAACATATGGGATTGTATCCCATACCATTCATATATTTGATTTCCGTGTGATGTACAAAAGATACCGTTGAATCAATTGAAGATTCGGGCAGGAACGTTCAAATAAATATTTTGCTGGTACAGCTAAAAGATTCGTTCCTTCAACAATTTTTTGGACAAATTCACCAAAATATTTTTGAGTCATTAAAATATTTAGTCCGACCAATAAAATATGTATTTAAACGCCGCTGCCCGAATCTTTGGTTGATTCAACTGCATTTGTTAATCAGTATATAAGCGTTGCCTCCATACGAGCCCGAGGATTGGCTTGGTTTTCCGAGGCCCGGCTTATGCGTGGTACCGTATGGAACTACAAACCGTGCGTCTATAATTAGACAACTGCCCAATCAGAAACTCGTTATTGTGTAGCAATACAGACAGCCGAGTTTACGAGCTCTGCGGTCTTCAAGAAAACATCGTCACAGTCCTGTTGATATTTCGACCGAACAAACACACAAATAAAAAAATAAATAAAAAAGAAGAAAAAAAGTCATCGCCGTAGTAATTTGAGGAGCAATAAAATTCGCTATAATAACACGGACAACAGAATTTACGAGCCCCTCGCTCTCCGAGCAACGAACGTCACAGTTCGATCTTTCGTTCGAAGTCACGGAGATCGAAAAATAAAAATCGTCCCCGAGCAATTTATTTCTGGCGTTCTAATTGTTCTATAATTGTCACGAATAAAGCGATCGGAGAGATCCGCCTCGTTAGAACGGGTAATTGCAAGGCGACTTGCAAGACCGATCGTCTCTCCGCACGATTGGCGAACGCAGCACCGACCGGTACCGCAGAACGAGCGATTATAATCCGCCGATACACCCAGAAAAACAATTTATTTGACGGCCACCGTTTATTTGGTTTAAGTAAAATATTTATTTGATTTAAATAAATATTTATTTGATTTAAATAAATACTTATTTGATTTATATAAATATTTATTTGATTTAAATAAATATTTATTTGATTTAAATAAATACTGATTTGATTAAAATAAATATTTATTTGCTTTAAATAAACATTTATTTGATTTAAATAAATATTTATTTTAATAAAATAACTATTTTACTTAAACCAAATAAACTGTGGCCGTCAAAAAAATTTTTTTTCTGGGTGTAAGCGCTGTGATCTTGAATCGTCATCGGGAACTCCGCCAGAGCGACTTTTCGGTGGCATTTTGTATTCTCAAATATGATTTCCATTAATACACGTAAGCGAAACTTTCGCGAACTCGGTGAGCTTTAAGGCCGCCCACGCACCGGGTTGGAACCCAGCGCGATCTTTACTCGGAAAGGTCAAACGAAAATAGATGCCCCGCCGGAATAGGTCTCGTAATTTCTCGGTTGCGACGGGTGTTCGCGGAGAGCTTTTTGATGATAAATTTACAACGTTGAAAATTTCTTCCGGGAAGGATGTCGTCATGTGAATTCCCATTTTTGAGACGAGAGGAGACCGGAGAATAAAAACGTGTCGACTCGACATCGTCGGAGCCTTTGATGACTGCATAAATCTGTTTCATATGACTCTGAAGATAGCACTTTGGTACCCGCGATACGTCGTCGAGATAGAAGAGAATAGGAGGTTCAAGGCCGGCGGGACAAATCCCCTCGACAATAATAACGTATCTAGTGTCTGTTGTGACGCGGCATCTTGAAACTATTTCCGGCACGTTTTCGTTTTTATTTATTTTTTTCTTTGCACCCAAAAAATTAATTATTTGCCGGACGTCTGGCCAATAAATATCCACTTAATATAAATAAATATTCATTTAATATAAATAAATATTCGTTTAAGATAAATAAATATTTAATGTAAATAAATATTCATTTAATATAAATAAATATTTATTTAATACAAATAAATATGTATTTATTTGCGGATCGCATGCCAGATAATTTTCATTTCTAGGTGTATTTGTTTTTAAATAGCTCGCGAGGGATAATATGGAAGCAAGTAAAGCTTCGAGGCGTTGGACGCTCTCTCCCGAGATACGCACCTTCTCGCTGTAAAAGTTCGATCATCCGGTGTGCCGTTCGAAGAGGCAAACAGTCCGGCTTCCTCCCGACAACCTTTCTCTCTTATCCGGTCTGTTGGCTATCGAGGAGAGAAAATATCCTGTCATGCACTTCCGATTCGTGCTACTTGAGAGTCTCGCTGTACAAGCTTCGGACATAGACCCGCTTCCTCTTGAACGATGCGAAAATTATTCTCCCGCGCGAAACTGTCTACTTAATAATGAAGTACAAAACCACAGGACACTCTTGGACACCTTAAATAGTCACTCGAGGTCACTTAAGGACATTCAAGGACATTCAAGGACATTCAAGGACACTCAAGGACATTCAAGGACACTTAAGGACATTCAAGGACACTCAAGGACATTCAAGGACACTCAAGGACATTCAAGGACATTCAAGGACACTTAAGGACACTTAAGGACATTCAAGGACATTCAAGGACATTCAAGGACATTCAAGGACATTCAAGGACATTCAAGGACATTCAAGGACATTCAAGAACATTCAAGGACATTCAAGGACATTCAAGGACATTCAAGGACATTCAAGGATATTCAAGGACATTCAAGGATATTCAAGGACATTCAAGGACACTTAAAGACACTCAATGTTTCTCAAGGACACTCAAGGACACCCATATTCACGTCTCTTCGAGGGTCTTTGAAGTGACGTTTTTCCTATATAACGTCACTTCCTATCGAAAAAAGTGAGATTTTCAAACCGGAAGTCGCGAATTTCCGTTATATCCGCTGAAAACTAAATTTCCGATTTCTAAATTCCTTACTTATGATATTAATGAATATTGCGTCAGGCGGAAATTATCCTTCGGTGTTTGACCGCTGCGCCAGTGTTTGTTAACTCCAGATTTACAGTACATATGCATTATGGATAACATTATAACCGGTGCACCGCCGTTCTCGTTCCAGTGCGCTGCTTCAAAGGTGCGAGACGCGTTAATCCAGCAGCTAGATATATAGAATACCAGTGCACTATTCCTATGCATATATTCAGCTTTAATATGGTTCAGTAACGGTAGGTATTTTCGTTGAATATATTTTTTTGTTTAAAATTTTTTTTTTTTCCCCCAAGATATATATCTGCCGAGAGGTGCGGTGCGGAACAGTACTGTGCGCATTGCGCAATCTCTGCCAGTTTGCCGTTCTTATTCATGCGCTTCTTGGCACTGCGGGGCATACACTCTGTGTACAGACCGCTCCGATGTTACTACCGCTACTACTACAACCGCAGTGGCCGTAGTATAGCGGTTAGTATAAAGTACCGATACTTGCGGGCTTACACCAACTGCACTGTGCAGAAAGCGCCAGCCGGTTCCCGACCGAGAGATTTTCCCGGTGCCCTCCAGCGAAAGAAGAAGCCGACGAGGCAAAGCTCTCTCATATACATATACTATGATTTAATCCTTCCTGGAAGTACCGCACCGCCGGCCGGGCACCCTGCTAGACGCTTTCCAAGACTCGATCTTTTATAGCACCAGTTTTATAGTACCTGATGTATGTTCGCGACCTTTCCCAAAGCCGCGCTAAGTAACGCTGTTCATTTATTTATTTTTTCGTACCTCCCTTTCTCCAAAGTGGCGCCCTGACGAAGGAAAATAAACACGATTAAACTTTTTGCCGCCCAAGGCCGGTGTCGAGCAGAATGAGAACTCGATTGAGTTCCGGAAAGTTTGAAAGTAAAGACTGTAAACATTTTTTTGACGTGCACTGTTTCTGAAATTTCAAACACGTGTGCGTCACGATTTTACGATAACACTTTTATTTGTAATAGAGTTTTTGTAAATTCTGGCAAGAGATTTGGCATTTTTGTATATGGTGTTTTTATTTTACAAAAATATTAACATTGATGTTCAGTTAATGTCAGTGATGTAAGCAAATTTCAATTTCCAGTGCATTCAATTTACAATTTATTTTTACAGCGCATGTTAATCATTTCCAGCATTTCTCGGACCCTGAGAAAAATTTATGTTATCGCTTTGTGTCTGAATATTTTGTGCGGGGAAGGGACGAATTATTACAACACGGCTAATAATAGATGGTGCGATTTTAGGAGTGCTTATATTTTCCAAACAAAATAAAAGTGTAATTAAATTAGTTTTTCTCTAATAGCCTTATTTCGATACCGTGATATGATTGTATTTAAAAAGTGCGATTAAATTAGTTTTTCTCTAACAGCCTTATTTCGACACCGTGATGTGATTGTATTTAAAAAGTGCAATTATATTAGTTTTTCTCTAACAGCCTTATTCCGATACCGTGATATGATAGTATTTTACGTAACTCGGATGATTAAAATCTCGGTAGCTATTTTTTCATCAATGCATGTAGAGCGTTCGTTCCAAATATACTTTCCGGCTCCCGCCTAGAAGACACCAAATTGCGTTTCTCATTTGGTAGTCACGTCCGTCGCGCGTAACTATTTTCGAATAAGTCGATGATGCATCAACTCCGACCAGGACGGAACCGGAGCATAAACAACCGGGCTTCGGACATGTAGTGGTATTTTTTTTTTCTGGATTTTGCGGTCAGTCTTGACAGACGAGTGTACTTTCTTGGTACTTTCTTATCGCTGCTCTCACATTCGAGGCGCGAGCTGCAACAGCTGCGGACGGTGAAGTCTCATTCACGTGGGGAAATAATTTTGTCATCTAAAGTCGTCGAATTTCACTCGGGCGAGGACGACGATATCCGACGGAATCGGCCTTGGCCGCTCGTGCCAATCCGTCGCGTTATCGCCGATGCGCGGTCGAGACGCGAATGAAGTTCCAAAACGCGGAAGTCGCGCGAGCACACACGATCGAAGGACTGCACACGCTGACCGGCTCATTACCGATGCTATTCTCGATCCCCTGACGTATACACGCGGAGTCGAATCCAACAGTCGGAGACAGTGGACAAACAAAATTAACCGGTCGCCATTTTTTTTTTTTTTTTTTGCGAAGTTTTTAACACTTGTTTCCGTCGTTCGACACGCGAATTTTTCTCTCTTTTTTACATTCCTTCGTGTCGTACACCGCTCCTTTATTCGTAATTATGCAGAATCGAGCGTGGACCTTACACGCTTCAAGCTATTTGAGGAAGGACGACGGGAAGGTGACAGTCGAAAAATATGAAAAGAAAATTATCACGCTTGCTTTATGAAATTTCGCTTGGACTTGCAGTTAGCAGCTTTTTTACTCGTAAAAAAAAGGTAGAAAAATTCCATCTAAGAAAAATAATATCCTCTTGAATATGTAATAAATTGTGTACACGTATGTTGCAGAGCTGGGTACCGAAAAATACTTCAAGTATCGCACCTATTTTTTGTACTTTGAGAATTTCTCAATTACTTATTCCATGTGCTTTTCGCAATTAGCGAAGAGTACTTGGAATAACGGGATAATTGAGCAAAAAGCAATTTTCCAATAACTTTTGGACGGTGTTTGGACACGTATGAATTTTTTCAGATTTTTATCTTTATTTTGATTTTTCTTGTTTTTTACATGGAAAAATGTGCAAAAATAAAAATCGGAAAAAATTCATACGTATTCCGAAAAATGAACGAATCATTTTCATAAAAGAAAAAGTTGAGTTGCCGCATATTTTGATGAACAATTTTTTTTCAACAATTTGTTAATATCATTTTGAAATTATTATTATGCAAAATTAGTCTTTTCAGTGCCTATAATAAGAATGAATTTTTTAAGATTTTTATAACATCGGGAAGTGTTTGCAATTCTTGCCGGAATTTCTCGAATTTAGGCGAAATGAACGCCAATCGCTGGAGCTACCTTAATGTGAATTTTTCCTTATTTTTATCTAGACCGATTTATACGCAATCCCCGGTTGGCATGACTCGATTCCTATCGGTCAATTTCCGCGCCCGCGAGTCGATAGCGACGAGATAGAAGTGCACTGCACATACCGGACCGCCTTTATTTTTTTTTCGACACCTTTTTTTCCACGGAGCTCGATCCTTTGCGCGACCGGTTATCGCGGTTCTAACTATTACGTGTACGTCCTTACCGATATTTTAGCCGCGTAAGCACGCACACACGAGCGCTCACGGCTGAAGTTGTATTGCCAAACGCTATTATGGCAGCGCATAGTCGAACACTCTCGAGACCGCACAAAAGTTGTTTTCGCGTGGAAATTTTCCCTCCCAACATTTATTATACACCAGTTACAGGTAAATGCGAGAAAGAAACGCGTGAGGCCGAAGATCATCGAGCATTTTTTTTTTTGTCTTTTTTTGTCCGAACTCGAGCAGTTCCAGATCGACTGTGTATTACTCTGTAAGTTGTCACCCCGCTTGCAGAATAGGCATGACGTCATTATCACAGATTCGAAATGATACATTCTCGATAGATCGACTTATTTTTGTCGACAGTCCTCGCGGAACCGTGACGGTGTTGTATGTTAGGGGCGTGGCGAAAAAAGATCTCGAATTAAAACGCGAAGAATTCCGTTACTTTATATTTTGTGATAACAGTAATTCGAAACTGCTGTATCTTCGATTAACATACCGGATGGATAGAGATTGAGAGAAACGGCGAATAAGTCGCCGACAGCCGCATCCAAAAAACGGCCGAACAGATGAATAAAAATTATTTCTTTTAAGAAAAGAATTAAAAATATAAAAATACAAAAATAAAAAAATACAAAAATACAAAAATACAAAAATACAAAAATACAAAAATACAAAAATACAAAAATACAAAAATACAAAAATACAAAAATACAAAAATACAAA
>JAPYZC010002059.1:0-28350 GCA_030522665.1 Ichneumoninae sp. A BG-2022a
TCCAGCCCGGATATTTTTTCGACCGCTTCGACTGCGCTCTTCGAAACAGAAGAAGAGTCTTCACGCTTAACCGAAGAAACCAGCCCGCTTGTTTTTTCGACAGCTTCAACCACGCTCTTCGAGAAAGGTGAAGAGGAAACTTCGGAACTCCCCGAAGAGTCGAGCTCGGTGTCTTCCTCAGCCGCTTCGAGCACGCCTTTCGAGCAGGCATCTGACGAAGAACACGAAGATGAAGGAGACAGAAAAAGAACGACCGAGTTGGAAACGAGATCAACGGACGAGTTTCTGTTCGCGACGTCGCCTCTTCCGGGCCTCGAGGATGAGACGACCTACGCGTACGAGACAAAGTCACCGCTCCTCGAAACCACCACGGAGTTCGACATGGTGGTGACTCTTCCGGATTTCCTCGAGCGTCCCGAGGAGGAGCCTCTATCGCCTTGGGAAGAGTCGACCTATCCGGAAGTCGCTGACACGTACGCGATGGAGACCTCCGCATCCACCGCGGAAGAATCGCTCGTGGAAAGCACCACGGAGAGTTCGTCAGATTTTCTTTCGGGGCTCGACACCGATGTACCGGAAGTGACTGCGTCGAGGGAAGAAACGGAAGCTTTGTATTCGACGGAAGGTCGAGGCGAAACTGGCAGTCCAGGTGAATCGACAACGTTTGCCGAAGAAGCCACGAAACTGACCGAACTGCCGGAAGTGCCGGAGTTGATAACGAGCGGTCTAGAAACCATTTCCGGTTTCAGCGAAGGAATCGAGGAAACAACCGGCACCGTTCCGGAAATCCTCGAATCCTCATCAACCAGTTCCATCCACACGAGTTCGATCGCGGAAGCAACGAGTTCCGAGCAACCTACCGGAAGTGCGTCGACGGAAGCGGAAGTAACGAGGGTCGTAGGTGAGGAAAAATATCAGAAGACAAGCGAGGTAGAGGAGGAAAGTAAGGGACCGGAAGTTGCCGAAGGCGAGTCGTCGACGTTAGCGGTGACTCGCAAAACTTCCGGCGAAGCGGAAGCTGGGACGGTGGAGGAAGCGCGATCTACCGAACCGGAAGGAACTAAGAAAACCGGAAGTGACGAAGTTACTGAAACAGGAGTGACCGGGAAATCAACAGCCGAGGCGGAAGCTGGGACGGTGGAGGAAGAGCGATCCACTGAACAGGAAGAGACTAAGAAGACCGGAAGTGACGAAGTTACTGAAACAGGACTGACAGGAAAAACACCAGCCGAGGCGGAAGCTGGGCCGGTGGAGGAAGAGCGATCTACCGAGCAGGAAGAAACTAGGAAGACTGAAATGGAAGGTGAGTCATCGACGTTAGCGGTGACTCGTAAAACTACTGGCAAAGCGGAAGCTGGGGCGGTGGATGAAGGGCGATCTACCGAACAGGAAGTGCCTAAGAAGACCGGAAGTGACGAAGTTACTGAAACAGGAGTGACCCAAAAAACTGCAGAGGAGGAAAAGGCGACGAAAGAGGAGGAGGAGCGCACGAGAACGAGCTCCAAACTATTCTCATCGACGAAGGGTTCAGAGAAGTCTCCACCGGAAGTGGACGACGAAGGGGAAGACCTCGCTTCGCCTCCGCCGGACGTGAAAGCCAAGGAGAAGGAGTTGCGCGAGAAAGAGGAGTCGCAGAACGAGAAGAGAAAAAAATTGGACGAGCGCCTGAAACACGTCGAGAAGAAGGAGAAAGAGTTGTTGGATCGCGAAACGGAGTTGGAGAGGAAGCGTCGGCTGTGGAGAGCCGAGAAGGAGCGAAGGGAAAAGGAGTTGCTGAGGCTGGACGAGGAAAAGCGGAAAAGAAAGACGACGACTTCGACCACCGTGCGCGAGACAACAACAACCACAAAAACAACAACGACGACGACGACCACCACGGTGCCAACGACGACGATCGACGCCGCAAAAATTCGGGAGCTGGAGGAAACGCGACTGAAGCAAAAAGAGCTCGAGGAGGATTTGGAAAAGACAGAACGGGAGTTGACGAGCAAAGAGAAGGAGCTCGAGGACAAGGAAAGGGAACTCGAGTCGCAGGAGGCTGAGCACGAGAGGGAGAAGGAGGAGTTTGAGAAGGAATGGGAGAGACAGAGGGAACAGGAGATCGGCGAGAAGGAACGGGAACTCGAGGAAAAGGAGAGAAAGCTCGAGGAGCAGGAGAAGCGACTGAGGGACGAGAAGACAACGCTTCCTTCAAGAACGACGGTCGCGAAAGCCGTCGCGGAGTCGAGCGAGGCAACGCCCATTCCTCCGGTCGAGCAAACGACGATCTCGTCGACGAGCACGACCGCAAAGTCGACGACCAGAAAGGAGGCTGCGACGACGACAAGAACATCAACGTCGGCAAGCACGACGTCAGCGACGACGACATCGGCGCATCGAGAGCCTCAACACGAGGCGAAGGAAGACGAAGAAACGGGCGGAGGTGACGCAGATTCGGAGGGCGACGAGCCGGACTACGTTTTCGACGAGGACGAGGAGGTCTGGAAGGAAAAGCAACCCGACGAATACGAGCGCTCGAGTGAAAAGGCGTACGAGGAGGGTTGCGAGCCCGAGTCTCAAGCGACCGGAATCGACTACACGACACCCGTGATGAGAGACCTGGACAGCGCGGACGAGGAAGACAAGAGTGTCCGGGCTGGTGAGGAAGACCTTGAGAAAGCGACGAGGAAGGTTTGTCTTCACGTGCTGCAGAACGACAGCTTGATCGCCGACTCGAGAAAACAGTCGGAGGACTTCGTGACCGAGGTGGTGTGTCTTCCCTACAATCCCGAGGAGCATCGAAAGCGCCGGGGTAGAAAATTGATGGATCACGAGGAAGACACACCGAGCGTGGTCGACAAGAGGGGCGGAAGCGACGAGAAGAGGAAGAGGATAAATTCCCTCGACCTGGTTCGCGACGAGTGGCGAAGCGACGAGACAACGCCAGCTCTTCGCACCCTGGTGGGTTTCACGAGGGTCTACGAAAGTTGGTCCGAGCTGCCGATGGACGTCGTGACGTTTCGCAAGGAGGAAGACGGCGAGGAAGAGGCCGCGGCTGGTCCCGTGCAGGACGAGACCTTGAGGAACCAATGGCGGGTCGACAAATCCGAGCGACGCGTCCAACAGACGGAAATCGGGAGGCTCAACGACTTCGAGTGGACCGAAGGACCAACGGAGCGTTCGGCGACCTCGGGACTCGAAGCTTCCACCGTAATCGAAAACGCGAGTAACGAAGAGGATAACGGAGTCGTTGACGCGGAGAACGATCGCGAGCGAAGAAGCGACGATAAAAATAAGACGGCTACTTCCGATCCCGAAGACGCGCCACGGGAGTACCAAGAGAATTGCCAGCTTCAGCTGCAAAGCGCGAACGAAACGAAAGGGGCGAGCGGCGCGACGTCCGAACCGACGCCGCTGCCGCCCGTGGAAACGGAGAACCCCGATGACGAAGTGATCGAGGAGATTTTCGTGAAACCTGACGAAGAGGAGGAAGACGACGCCTCGCCATCTTCGGACTCTGCCGACGACGCCAGCAAAGGGACCGAGAATGACGAAGCCGACGCTACCAAAAGCCCCGACGAAGATTACGGCGAGGTCGACTACGTGACTGACGCGGAAGTCGACGAAGAGGACGAAAGCTACGAGGCTTCCGAGGACGAGTCCGACGATGACGCGGGCGAGCCTCAGTGGGCGGATTACGAGCCAGGTGAAGCCAAAGCTTCTGGCAAGACCGGAAGTGCCCGCAAGCACTCGACGTCGTCGAAAATTGGGAAGTCGATCAGCGCCCTGAGGAACGAGAGAAAAATGCTTCAGCGCGAGGAGAACGAGCTGTCGAGGAAAGAAGCCGCTCTGAGGAGAAAAGAGGATGACCTGAAGCGATCGGAAAGCAGGCTGAAGAACCGGCGAGCGGGTTCGGTTGGAGTCGTCAAGAAGAGAAGAATCCTCGAGTCGGGGGACGAAACTGCCGAATCCTGGCCGACGGAGTCGAGCGGTCTTTACCACGTCGGTGGGCGCGAGAGCTGGGTGACCGCCGAGGAGGAGGACGAGGACGCCTACCGAAGAAGCAAGCAAGCGTTCACCGTCAACGTTCTGCGACTGGAGTACGACGAGGAGGAGGAGAACCACAGGATGAAGTGCGTTCCTCCGAAGCCCGAAGAAACGGTCGTCAGGCTGGGTCTGATAACGCGACCCGACGAAGACACCGAGACGGCTCTCGATGGCGACGATTCCGGCTACGAGGAAGATTCGGGCAACGGGAGGAAAGGCGTCTTCGGCGACGGTCCAACCGAGCCAATGGGCGAAGAGGTGCAACCGACGGCGAGAGCCTCGAAGAAACATCCGCGGGAAAGACATCCGCCGGGTTCCGAGTGGCCCACGGAAAGAACCACGAAGTACCACGTGGGCGGAACGCTGACCTGGGACAAGGAACTCGCGGGAAGTCCGAAGGAGCCGCGTCGAATCAGGGCAGCTGTGGCGAACGAGGAGGACGATTATTGGGACGATAATTACGACTATCGGAGGGCGAGGAGAGCGGGCGTGCAGAGAACCACTTGCTACACGGTCATCGTCAAGAGCGGCCGAGCCGCGCTGCGGAGGAACCTCGAGGACCGAGTGAAGAGACTGAAGAAATCGAGGGAAGCGATCGACGACGGAATTCATCGACGGCGCTCCATCGGAAGCGACAAATTCTCTCGAAGGAGTCCGGTGAGGACGCTGAAGAGGGACGTTCTGGGAAGGAAGTTGAACAATTTTCCTCGAGTTCGCGAAGATCGGCCGGTGAATCTCAAGCCAAGATCGAGAACGATAAAATCGATCGGCGAGGAGAGCGACAATTTTTACTACCAGGATGAAGAGGACGACGGCGTCGATTACGACGAAGAGAATCGTCAGGCCGTTCGCCAAGTTTCCGACTACCCGGTCGACGACTACGCGACCCGGGCGTCCGATTTCCCCGGCGATTTCTCAGCGCCGACCGAACCGGCAGCCTCGACGGTCTTCGACGATCGCGCCGAATCGCGAGGGTCGACCAGGTTGGTTCAGCAGTGGGGAATCGGCGAGGCCAAACGCGTTACCGATTTTTCGTCCTACACCGGCCTCAACGTCGCTCCGACGAACTATCGCGAGGACTCAACGAGACGCGCTCAGGAATCTGAGAATTCCAGCGAGCGTGCGGAGGAAACTTTCGCGGCTTACACGAGCGTCGTTACGGAAGACGATATTTACTACGACGTCGTCACCGGCGACGCCGAAGACACCGGGACGAGGAGCGTCTCCACCGAGAGAACCAAAGATCGGTCGGGAACGATCCAAGAAACAACCACGACCAACCCTCCTCGATCGACAACCGGAGAGCCGACGAAGAGCCTCGATCTCTCGCATCTCTTCGGCGAGTACGCCGACTACGATCAAGACTCGAAGATCGGCAAGAAGCGACCCGACCCGAGCAGCGTCGCGGTCTTGGAGAACAGCGAGCGACCCGAGGCAACGAGGATTCGCAAAGAGATGCAAAAATCGCTGCCGCAACGAATACTGATCGAGAAGAAATTCTTCGATCCGCGATCGATGAGGAAGAATTCCACGATGCGGGACGGGAAGATCGTTTGGCTCGAGAGCGGATCGACGACGAGGAGGAGCGTGCCGATTCTCGTCAGACTGGACGACGAGAGGTTCGTGCAGTTGAAGAACCTTCGGCAACCGCCGCGAGAGATTTATGTTCTCTACAAGTGCGGCCCGCCCGTCGTGATCGGCGAGTACGAGACGACTTCGAGATCGGTCGGAGCGTCGACGAGGGGCCAGGAAGAGACGAAGACTGCGAGGCCCACGAGGACGACTTCCGGGCGCAGCTCGCACGCCAAGCAGAGAGCGCAGGACGCGACGGCGAGTCTGCAGACGATCCGCGACAATCGCCCTACTGATATATCTTTCGTCAGAATCGGCAACGAAAAGTTGAACGACATCGGCCTCGAAGCCACGACCTGGGACTCCGAGGACGGCGATGTCGTTCCGCTATGCGGAGGCCTCGTCGACAACGAGTTCGCTCGATCGCTCACTGCGAACACCGATCGAACCGATCGGGAATCGTCCGAACTGTTCGATCCGGACGGAGAATTCACCAATAGTGTTCCGGTCGGTAAGGAAGATTCCTATCGGGCGGAAATTTCGACGAGCGCGTCTGGCGGGGAAAAAAAATTCACGGCTTCCGAAAAACATTCGCGGAACTTCTTTGATTCGGTAGATTCGACCGGAAGGTCTAAGAGTCTTTTGAGGAGAAAAAAAATCCTCGACTACTCGAACGCTCGAAAGACAGTCGGTGGCTCGCCGAAGCGGATGTCGAGGAAGAGCGCGGGGGAAAAAATTTCCGAGGTCAAAAGGAGCGGAAAGACTTTGGAGGAGGAAAAATCGCGATCGGCCAGATCGGCGGATTCGAGTGAAAAAAATAAAACCGAGTCGCGGAAAGCGGAGGAAAAATCGATATCGATGAGATCGGCGGATTCGAGTGAAAAAAATAAAACGGATTCATGGGAAGTGGAGGAAAAATTGCGATCGGTGAGATCAGCGGATTCGAGGGAAAAAAATAAAACGGAATCATGGGAAGTGGAGGAAAAATCGCGATCGGACAGATCGGCGGACGCGAGGGAAAAAAATAAAACGGAATCATGGCAAGTGGCGGAAAAATCCCGATCAGCCAGATCGGCCGATTCGAGTGAAAAAAATAAAACGGACTCATGGAAAATGGAGGAAAAATGGCGATCGGCCAGATCGGCGGACGCGAGGGAAAAAAATAAAACGCATTCATGGAAAATGGAGGAAAAATCGCGATCGGTCAGATCGGCGGATTCGAGTGAAAAAAATAAAGCGGACTCATGGAAAATTGAGGAAAAATCGCGATCGGCCAGATCGGCGGATCCGAGTGAAAAAAATAAAGCGGACTCATGGAAAATGGAGGAAAAATCGCGATCGGCCAGATCGGCGGATTCGAAGGGAAAAAATAAAACCGAGTCCTGGGAAGCGGAGGTCGATCTCGAGGGTAAGGAAACCACCGCGGCAGCGGCCAATGAAAAGGAGTTGAAGAGGAGCGACCTCTGGTACGATTATCTGTCGTACAACGACGACGTTCCCAGCAAAGACGGGACTCGCAGGTCGCTTCTCGGATTGCGAAAATCCTCCAAGGTCAAATCCTCCAAGAACAAGCTCAAAGAAAAATCGAAGGGTGGAAAGAAAAAGAAAGGAAAATCGCGAGAACTCCGGGAAGTTCGTAGAAACTTGGGTAGGCAAAGCGACTTCCGGAAGAGTCCGGCGCTGGACTCTGGTGTCCTGGAGGACGACGACAATCCCGTCGAGACTTCGAGTCTCCTCGACAAAGTCATGAACATGATAAACCCTAAGGGTGAAGCTGCAGATTACGCCGGCGAGACGGTCGGCAGAGATTACCGAACGAAGGAAGAAAAGCCTCGGAGTCTTCTCGACAAGGTCAAGGAAATCATCGGGAACGCCATCGGTATCGGGAAGAAGAACAGGACGATCGAATCGCCCGCCGAAGTGGCAATTTCAACGGCAACCCCGAGGTTCACCGTCGGGACGGAAATGCACCGGTCGATCACAGCGAAGACCACGACGGAGAAGCCTCGCGAAGAAGTGCAGAAAGCTATCAGGAAAATCCATCGGGAGGAGCTGATCAGACATCATCGTCACCACAATCCGATTAAAAAATCGCACCCTAAAGCGCACAAAGTCGAAGCCTCCAAACACGGTGGAACGAAGAAGATGGCGCACGCTTCGAAAAGCTCGACAACAAAAAGACACAAAAAAATGCCCAAAGCGTCGACGACGCGAAGACCGAGTTTGAAAGATTCGCATAGGAAGAAATCGAAGAAATCGCGGAAAACGAAGACATCGAAGACTTCGAAGACCAGTCGAAAGCCTCAAAAGCCGAAACCCTCGAAGAAGATAAAAATTGCCAGGGCGAAATCGAACAAGAAGAAAGAGATTTCGATGCCTGCGTTTGTCGTGCCGGAGGGGAAGAGGCTCGTCTTCAAAAATGAGGCGAAAGCGTTGAACGTGAGCGCGATAATACCGAAAGTCCGGGATCTCGTGGAGAGGCAGAATCTTGGGAGTGTCGAAAAGATAATCGTTTATGTCGACAAGAACGAACAAAAACGTCATTTTCCTGACGACGGTAAAACTATTACGAAGAAGCAACTGAAGGATCGTAAAGTCGACGGAAAGATGAAAGAACACAAAAGTGCCGAAGATGCACGCAAGAGCCATTTTCGTCGTCAGAAACATGCCGGAGGATCGAACGAGGAATCTCGGTCGGTCGTCGAAAGGGACGACAACAGCATCGCCAGTCGACTGGAGAACGGAGGATTGTCGTTCGATGGCGTTTCTCTGGACGACATTGTTTCTCGGATTGCAGACGAGATACTGAAGACTGCGGTCGACACGCAACCGGAAACTGGGACTCTCGATCCTAAAATTCAAGTCAAAGTAAGCTTATCGGGATTTTATTAATGGTAATTATATCTCCTTCTTCGCGAATGAAGAAAATCGAAAGAGGTTCAACCCGGAAGTGACGTTTTCCTGTACGACGTCACTGTCGGTCGATAACTGAGATTTTTATATCGGTAGTGACGTTTTCCCGTATGACGCCACTGTTGATCGAAAACTAAGATTTTGAAACCGTAAGTGAAGTTTTTTCCGTATGACGCCACTTCCGGTCGAAAACTAAGATTATGAAACCGCAAGTGAAGTTTTTCCCGCATGACGTCACTTCCGGTCGAAAATCAAGATTTCCAAACCGAAAATGACGTTTTCTCGTATGACGTCACTTCCGATCGAAAACAAGAATTTTAAACCGGAAGTGACGTTTGCCTCTATGACATCACTGCGGGTCGAAAATTACGATTTTGAAACAGGAAGTGAAATTTTTTGTATGACGTTACTTTCGGTTTAAAAGAAAGATTTTCATATAGGAAGTTACGTTACAATACTTTTAATTACGATTTATTTTATTTATTCTTTTCCAATTTTTCGACGTTTCTAAAATCTCGAGAATTTTTTTTATGTATTCCACCTCAGGTGATACAGGAAGTCTCCAACGGCACGGAATTGCCTCGCGAGGAGACGAGAACGGAGTTTCTTCTGGACTTATCGGGTAACCCGATGTCGAATTTCCGGAGTCCCCGGAAACAAAAAAATGCTATGTCGAAGAATCTTTCGGGACCATCGCGACTGACGTCCAAGTCGTCGGAGCGTCGTATGAATCTGCCGAACGTCGGACACAAGAGCAAACGAAGAAACTGGCTGAAGAAGATAAAACGCGCCGGGAACCCCGACGAGGCGAGAAGTCTGGCGATAATTCGCCGTCAGCTTCTGAGGAAGTTGAGCGAGAAGCTCGAGCAGCGACGCATGCGCCGTCTGCGCGAGAAGTCCCGTCGTCGAAGATCGCTCGATCGTCCCCTGCATCGATCGTCCCGACGGCCGAGTCACAAAGCGAGATCGAAGGTCGGCCATCGCGACGACGACATCGCCGAGAAGATCCGCATCATCTACGGCATGCACCACAAGAGCCGGAAGCCCTCGAGCAGGCGCAAGAAATCCCGAGAAAAGAAGCTGAAACACTGGCGAAGCATTCTTCCTCTGCGCACTTCCGGTAGAAAGCATTTTCGCCGCAAATCGAGAAACCGTTCCAAGCGCGAGAACGATCTCTCGTCCGGGCAGAATCTCTACGAGGGCATCGAGAAGATCGTCGGAAGAGACGTCGCCGCTAAGCCCGAATCGACCTCACCGGAAGTGCCGAATTTTTTACCGAACGCCAAAGCACCGGTGGCAAAAAATTTGCCGGAAGTGCCTGAAAACTTTAGCGGATCCACGAAGCGATTCTCGTCCTCGAAACGACCGTCCGACCTCGACATCGGAGACGCCAAGGCCGTGCCTTCCGTCGAGAGAAACCCGCCGAACGACGGCGTCTTCTACGCTCACATGGTGGAACTTCAGAGGAAGCTGCTGAAGAAATCCAACGCCTCGGCGAACGCGAGTCGCGCGGCGAGCGGAAGAAACGCTCGATGCTCGAGGAACTGCGACGGTGTCTGTCGATCGAAGTACGAGCGCGTGAAGAGTCTCGTGCACGCCGGAAGTCACTATCTCCTCCGTCGTTTCGACGACTGCGAGTCGTGCGCGCCGTGCGCGACGAGCGTCCGAAAAAATTCGCGAGAGACAAAGACCAAGAGGGAAGATCGTTCGTCGTCGGAGGTGAAGAGCATGGCCGAGAAGATCCTTCACTTCGCGAGCAGCATCGACCCGAAGCGCGACAAGGGCAACAAAATCCGCGAGACGAGCGAAGCGAATCTGGAGGGACTCGTCGAGAAGTTCGGCATCGACGAGCTCGGCCTGACCTCCGAGGCGGACAGAAAGTCCCTCGCGGCTCTCGTCAACGGGATAATAAACGTCCAGAAGAACGTCAACGAGACCCTCGAGATCATCCGAAGCGGCCTGGGCAAAGACAAAACCGTCGGTTCGTCGAAGAAGCGAAGAAAAACGGAGAAAAAAATGCCGAGGCTTAAATCGGGGAAGAAGAAATCGAGTAAAAAGGGTGGAAAGAATAGAAAGCAGAACCGCAAGAGTGAGGCTAAGAAAAAGAAGAAATCGCGAAAGGGCCCTAAAAACCGGAAGAGCGAGTCGAAGAAGGTGAAGAAGAGCGTTTCGAGCCGAAAAATCCAATCGACGAAGTCGTCAACCGAGACTAAAAAAAAACTAGAAAACCACCTCGACGAGGTCGGCGAGGAGATTCGGGAGATACTTACGGAGGAGAGTGAGGCGAAGTCGAGATTTGACGGTAACTCGTCGAGAAGCGTTCGGTCGCCGCGTCGGGAGGGCGAAGAGTCCGCCGGACGGAAATTCTATCCTAGATACGAGAGGGACGTCGAGGACACGAACGTCGCGAGTCTGGGCAGGTACCGAAGCCGAAGAGCCCGCGCCTCCCAGTGGAGTCAGCCGGAGAACATCGAGACTATGCGATTCCCGAGTTTTCTGGACCTGACGAACACGAACTTGAATTATCCTAAGACGAAGAAGAGCGCGACTGTCGTTAACGCGACGGCGTCATCGGCGGTTTCTTCCTTACCGACTCGTCGCTCGACCTCCCCGACGAGACGAAAAAATAAGGGCGCGCGTTCGAAGAAGCGGAAGGGACGAAAAAAAGCGAAGAAGCATCGTCAGCGTGCTAAAAAAAAAGGCGCACACGAGAACCCCAGACCAGTCGCGACGACCCCGAAGAGCAAAACGAAGCTCGCAAGCGCGAGCACAAAAAGCGCCCCAAAAAGACCTCAACTACTTAACTTGAAGCTAACCGGACGAGTGAACTTCGTCGAAGAAACGGCCAGGAGTGGGAACGGCGCGAAGGGGTCTTCGGCGCACTTCAGTGTTCAGCGGAAGCTTCAATCGAGTCCCCACGTGGTCTCCGGGAAGAGCAAGAGGTCTAAAGTTAAATCCGCTAAGAGTAAGAAGAGGACCGAAGAGAAGATACATTCGTCCGGTAAAAATTCGGAGTTCTCGAGGAGGAACTCGAAGAGAGGTCACGAACGGGAGTCACAGACGCTGGTGCCCGTGGAGAACGGTCGAATACGCGTGAAGTACATATACAGAGAGGCGCCCGAGTCTCTTCGGCATCGTCGTCGCAAGGCGACCAAAAAATTCCCCTCCAACGTCGGGGAAGCGAAAAATGTTCGCGAAAAACAAAAAACCTCTTCGACGGGAGCCTCGAATTCGACGAAGTGCAACGGTTGCATATGTGACCTTGAGGAATCCGTGGAGGAGTTGAAAAAAATTCTGACGCTCAAGGGTGACTCGTTGGTGAAGATCGTCGAGTACGAGTGCAAGAAGTTTCGGAACATCGGCGAGGAGATAGTTCTGGTCTCGACGGGTGTCATAGGGGACGTTTTGCCAAGGTCGCGACGTGACCTCGCCGAAGCCAAGGGCATGAAGTACGTTAAGCCCGGAGATGTCGATGACGCGCTCAAGGACGAAAGTACAGATACCAGAAACGAAAACGACGTTATGTCTTTTCCCGGTAGCGATTTGAACGTTCCGTGCAATCGTGACGGCGAAGACATCACCTGGTTGACGAGTATCAGCAAACCGAATTACACGTGGAGTCGCGAGGATGGACTACCCCTATCAGGTACCTCGTCGCTTCATTTGTTAGTTTAATAAAAATTTATAATAATCGATGGATCGATGGATCGATGGATCGGTGGATCGATGGATCGGTGGATCGATGGATCGATGGCTCGATGGATCGGTGGATCGATGGATCGGTGGATCGATGGATCGGTGGATCGGTGGATCGGTGGATCGGTGGATCGGTGGATCGGTGGATCGATGGATCGGTGGATCGATGGATCGGTGGATCGATGGATCGGTGGATCGATGGATCGGTGGATCGATGGATCGGTGGATCGATGGGGATCGACGGGTCGATGATTAATTAAGTTGACCAACGTGTAATCACCGATCGATAAATTTAACTGTAAAAAAATGTCTGAAGGTTTCGTACAAAAAAATGGTAATCTCGAGCTGTACGACGTGGACGCCAAGGACACGGGCAATTACACCTGTTTCGTGAGCTACATCGATCCCGACAACGAGGAACTCGTCGAAAACATTTATCCTCACAGGATCGAAGGTATCGATCATCACTTTTGATAATTCACCGAGTACGGGGTGTTGCACGACAGAGAACTGTGTTATTGACTGTTGAGACTTTTATTCACGCACAGTGGTTACATTGCCGAGGTACACACTACGCGGAGGTAATCGTTACAAATTGGAAAGTTGCGACGAGAACGAGCTCGACGTTCTGGCCTCTCACTTACCGAAAAAATTAAACGATATTCTTTGCAAGGGAAGCGTCTGCGACGCTTTCATATACGCTCCGCACTGTTATCATCAGCAGGTAATACATCGATGAACTAGCCGCTTAAGAGTATGTGAAATCACAACGGCCGGACGGAAAAGTTTCAGCACCCTTAAAAAAAAACCGAATACACGCAGTAAAAGTGGTACCGACGTTTTTATCCAGAAACGTTCAAAATTATTTCTTTATGTTAATTTTACATAAAAATGTTGCGTATCTTACAAAAATATTGGGAATTTTTAAAAATGTTGGGCATTTCACGAAAATGTTTGTTCGTTTTACAAACATGTTTCCTAATTTTACAAAAATGTTTATTCATTTTACAAACATGTTTCCTAATTTTACAAAAATTTTTATTCATTTTAGAACCATTTTTTATAAAATTAACAAGAAAAGAATTGTAAACGTTTGTGGATAAAAAAGTTTGTTAAAAGTACAAGTCTTTTACTGTAAAGTACTAGTCATCGACCGGGTCCAGGTGGAGGGGGAGGGGGGCCTTCACCTTCGCTTCGCCTCAATTCGTGATAATTAGTGATTATTTTATACGCTCGAAAAATTTGATTTTTCCCAGATCTCCATCAGAACATTGATAATGCCTTCCAGCACAGGAAAATTGTTTCCCATCGGTCCGAGCCAGTGCGGTCTGCGTTGCCGTAAAGCCGTCCAGGACAAGGTCGCCCTGCTGTTGAGCAAAAATCTTCGAAGCGTTCTGCGAAAGTCCAGTTAGTAATCCCAGTGTATTTTTTATTTTTTTTAACGACTGGAACAAAAATGGTTTACAATATTTCTATAGAGAACTTTAACGACAGTTGTTTTCAGATTGCCGCATCGTTCGCAAGAGAAACTCGTGCCGATCGACGTGTCGAGCGACGCAGCTTCCGGAAGTCGAAAGCGGGGCCGAAGAAATGGCAACAGCGACGAGATCGACGGCGAAGTGGGTTTGCTCGTCGGTTGCCCTGCTGGCTACGGTCTTCGCGACAGCCATTGCTGTGAGTTCCATTCAATTATCTACCACTTCGAAAGCAGTTTGAAGCACGTGAAACGCCTCAGTCGGTAATAAAAACTGTAATTAATTTTTTCAACGCCGCTGACCTTGGAGGTCCAAAGTACATTCTTACACGATACTCAATTGATATCCGCGTTGTGTAAGAATTTTCTCTGAACCGGAAATGCACAATTACAGTTTTGTTACCGACCGAGCCCGGGTTGGGCGGGGCGGAAGGATTATATATTGTCGTAAAGTAAATTGAAGATTTACTTGGTCGCAGTTCCTTGCTCGCCCGGATCTCACAGCGACAATCTTGGCTCGAGGTGCAAACCATGTCCCGCGGGTACTCATCAGCCGAATACCGGATCGAGGACTTGTCGCGATTGCACTAATCCCTTCGTAGAGGGCTGTTACGAGATGGTACTGAAATTTTATAATTTAATTTAATTTAATTTATTTGGTGGATTTCTCCTTTACAATCAGAATATAATATATAATAATTCGTAAATATTGGATCTCCAGAGTAACGAGTTATAAAAGTTGTAAAAGGTAAAAACACTTCAGTCTACGTTTTATAGAAATTTGTAATTAAACATTGTAATATAAATGTTTAATTACAAATTTCTCATACATTCACAATTATTCATTATTATTATTATTATTATTATTATTATTATTATTATTATTATTATTATTATTATTATTATTATTATTATTATTATTATTCACAATTTTTGTTTTTTTTTCTGAAATTTTCGTATACTCACAGCTATGGAATTCGTCGTCGGCCTTGATGGCGATCCTGGCCAGCCTCTGTGCAGTATTGACGATACTGACGGTCCTCGCTTGGATGCTGTGCTGCGGCAAGGGAAGAAAAACCCCCGTCGAAGAGTCGTGCGCTCGGTCGGCCGAAGTGGAGCTCAAATATCAGCAGGTGATTATACCTCGTCTCTATTGAACTATCACAAAATGTGGAAAATCTTGGGTCGAAAACTTCTTTACCGACAGGGCGTCGCCGAGCGTTCAGCTATACAACCCATCGGCGATAGAGATTTCACCGACGATGAAGATCGCTGGTGCGACTGTGAGAAACTTCGAAAGAAGAAGAAACGTTTCTTGAGAAGAAAAATCGTTTCTCGGGACGAAGAGGAGCAGGAAATGCTTCCTCACAGACCGATCGAAGTTAGTTCTCTTCTATACGAAAATACAAAAAAAAATTATAAAAATAAATTCATTAAAAAATTCATTATCGGCATTTCGAAAAAATATCTTTCTTTTTTTCTTCTTTTTTCAGCGTCGACAGAGAAGCAGCAGAGATCGCACGGATCAGAAATTAGATCGCGTGAGAACGGTGCCGATATCCTGCATTGACTCTTACCGCTCCCACGGCGGCGGTCATCAAAGAAATTGTAAGAACGATTTTTTTCTTAAAAAATCGAGCGGCCCGTGACTTGTGCAAAAATGATTTATCCCCCCAGATTCACCGAAGCGATACGACTATGGGAAGCCTCCAGTGCCACTTCCAGACTTTCCAAGGTGAAAGAACTTCATCCCAATAAAAATGTTTCAACCACGTACACATTACTCGCCGATGCGCGCGCGGCGGATAGCGAAGATTACCTGCACGGTCCCTAAACTTATTTATACGTATATACATTGGATTATTAGCATTAGATATACATATATATACTTTTTTTTATCTCTGCCAATGCATGTCTCACGCGACTGATCGTAAGCATTCGTTGGTATGTAACTTTAAGTCTGCTAAGCTATTGGTAATTGTAATATATATAGATTTTTAAACCCTTCCATAAAATCCAATTACATCAGACTGAAATAAATTAAACTGAAAATATTTTTTTTATTAACAAAATTCTACTGGCTCAACTAATCGTAAGCATCCGTTGGTATGTAACTTTAAGTTCTACTGACGTACTGATAATTGTAATGTACACAGATATACACTACATACCTTAGATATAGAAACCTTTGCGTCGAATCCGATTACATCGAAGGCCAAAATAAATTAAAGAGAAAATCAATTTAAAAGTTTCCTATCTTCTACTAAGTTGACGAGGCGTTAAAAAACTCAGATTTTTTTTTTTTTTCTACAACTTTATTCGGTATTTACACACGAGATGTTTTCAGGACACATTGTCAACCGGTTCGGTCGTTTTGGTGCTGGAGCACCTTAAACACTACATCGACGATAAGATGAGGATCGAAGAAAACGTGCTCTTTACTTGATCAGCTGATGGCGAACTATGAGGAAAGGCGCAGCCAATCCGCTGCCGAAGAATAGAATGAAATATGCCGTTAGCTTGTATCGGTTGTTGATGTCGAACGGCAAATTCTGAAACGAGTTTTCAATATTTTGTTACCATCGATTTTATTATTATTCGTTGTGTATTATTTTACGTAAGATGCATGAAAATCGATTTTTTTTTTTTTTTAGTTTACCGTAACGAAACTCGATTATTCGTGGCAGTTGCGAGAAATATTGCGGAGTTACGTTCGTGTGACAGTGTTATTCAATTGTTGGAACGTTCGGTCTCGAGTGTTATGCAAGAGTCTGCAGGAGGGTTATAATAGTGAACATTTTTCGTTTACTTACACCACCGGGAATGCCGCCGTGATCGTGGCCGGATCGGCGAATCGCAGTGGTTCCGAATCTCCTTATCGCTTGAAGGCCCAACATTTTTGTCGCACCCTTTTCTTCGCTTGAAACGGATTAAACGTTCGATCGTCTTGACTGTGGAGCACAGTGGAGCACAGTGGAGTATGCGAATGGCGAACGAACCTTTTCCAATATGGCGACGCTGCGGCAATCACTGCACTAGTCAAAATCAATAAAATAATATCAATATAATAACGATACAAAGTAGTATGAAAAATAGTAGACATAATAATACATAATACAATAATACACAATAGTAGATATAATAATACAAAATAAAGGGGAGGAGAACTCGGGTCAATGGCCTTTTGCCAAGATGTTTAATTATCATTAGGTACAAAACTAGTATAAAAGGATAACTGTATAAATTTATAACATTGGCAATAAATTTCTTTTACTCCAACCAATTCAAAATAGTAATTATAATAATACAAAAACTGTACAAGATTCCATCGTTCGAGCACTTTTTTTACACATGTTTAATCACACGTTTGTTTTTCGTATCGATTGGCTGTTTTATGTATTGATATTGAATTATTTGAAACATACACAATCGATCGTCGCTCAATCGTGTTACTTCATTCGATTACTTTTTCGAATCATTGACTACTGTTAAATATTGAAACTTTAATTAATACAAAGTAATGACGCACGTATCGATATCGAGTTAATCGAGGCGTCGAAATTTCCCGCCGGAAATTGACTCGGTGGGTTTCGCGGCTCCGCCTGTATAGAAAAACTGAGCTTTCACATGAACGCGACCAATGCAAGTTCACAAAATAAACCTTGAGCGGAGCTCAACCAATGGGAGACCGGCAGAGAACGGTACTTGACCTAAGGCATAAAACCGGACAAAGAAGAAAAGAGAAGAAGCCGGCGCGGGTATCCTGTGGCCAGATTGGGCTGCCCTCTAGTGGTGAAGAGGGTCCAATCAAATTGTTGGAAGAAGAAGAAGAAGAAAGAGAAGAAGAAGAACTGCATCAATCCGTCGATACAAAAATAAAGATACTATTACAAGTTTCATAACCACCTTCAGTACTCGTGTATTGTTTATGAATTAGACATGACCACCGATAAAACCTCGATGATGACCTCGAAAAGTGTACTTTCTTTCGCAAAACTCGAACCGCTCAAGACTCACGACCCTCGCAGCACGAGCCAACAGAGGTTATCCACGAGTATTTACGCCCATCAATGAAAATCGTCGCATATCACCACACAACCCGCTGTATCGTGTCCCCTTACATCATCCAGCAAAACCTCTATTTTTCGCTGCAGCATTCGCCGCGAGACCCGGCAGGTAATCAACGGAAGCGGCCCGTTAGAGAGTCACCAGAAGGCGATCTGCCGGACAGTCGACATCAGCAGAACTTTCCCGCTACGGGCGCGACAGTAGCTGAGTTCAACGACAATCCACTGATCTACGAGGTTGAATTCCCGGAACTACCACCTTTCTGGCCAGCAAATCCAAAGTTATGGTTTGTCCGTGTCGAGCACTGTTTTTTTGCACAGCATCACTTCTGACGCGGACAAATATTTCGCGATTCTCACAGCTCTAGACTCGCCGGTCGTACAACGAGTATCCGATGTACTGATGAATATTCCCGAACATGGCAAGTATGAAGGTTTAAAACAGCAATTAATAGAGAGATTTTCAGATTCTCGGAAGAAATACTTGCCAAATGGTGTCAGCCAGACCCTGTTGATGAAACGCACACCTGCAAATGTTCCTTGCGTTTTGTCAGGAAGCAATGGAATCGAGTTGCGCGCAGATAGCCGACAAAATTATGGAAGCAGTCACATCGCCACTGGTCATGGCAATCGAGGCAGTCTCAATGCAGCGTATTCCGAGTCACCCAAAGAGCTAGCGGAACGCATCAGCTTGAACGAGCCTTCACTGAACTGACGTCCCTCGTAAAACAGAAACTCGTTGTTGCAGACAATGCCAAACGACCGAAACCGAGATCCAGATCTCGGTCAGGACCGAATCGACGATCCAGATCCAACTCGGGACCGAATCACCGATCCATATCATGCTCACACGCCGCGAGTCGCGCAAGGGAGGTGCACATCTGTTATTACCATCGACGCTTTCGACTAGCTGTGAAGAAATGCGCTGCATCGTGTGCTTTCAAAGCTCTTACAGATCCAAAAACTAGAGACGTCAGTCGTACTCGTGCTGGTCGACAGTGACGTGCCCTTCAAATTCAAGCTTCTAAAATGATAAGCGCCACACCACACACAAATCAACACATATGGCCACGAGCTTCTCTAAGTTAAAATTCGTGACCGTTACTTCCAATTTCCTTGTATGTTTCGGTTTACTCATCGACCTGCGACATCGCCGACTGATCGACCATCAAATCGCTCTCACTTCACGGGGTGAAATATTGAAAACTAGAAAGTACGACATATGAACCATGAAATCGGCTTCACAGTACAAGGCGATACTTTGAGAATCTACGTCTGTTACCTCCGCTACACGTCCTGGTAGCGCGAGAAGCCACTCAATTGTGCATCACACACTGGTGGAAGGCGCAAGGGTAGTCAAGCCCGATGTCTCACAGGAGCGTAAAGCAGCAGATGACGAGTTGCAGTTAATCGTCGAGCGAAAAAATTGCCGTCCCTCTGATAGTTCATGGGCGAGCCCCTTGCACCTGGTCATAAAGAAGTCGGGGACGACCTTGCCGTAATTACCGTCAGCTAAACGCTATAACGATTCCAGAGCTCCACGGAGAAACCATATTCACGGCGCTATCGTCATACATAAGACAAGAGTCACCACGCTATTCGGATTTTTGCGAATCCCGGCTCCACGCCATTCGACCTACGAAACGCAGCTCAAGGCTTTCAGCGATTTATCGACGCCGTTCTTCGGCTTCAACTCTTCGCTTATCGCTGCCGCGAACGAAGAGGAAACGAAAAACACCTGCGCAAGGTACTCGAGCGTCTTTAAAACTACGGTCCAGCCGTAAACCTGGCGAAATGCGTGTTCGGTTAGCCGAATGTCGACTACATGGGATAAATGATCTAGCGTCGTGTCACGAGATCGCCGTCTGCGGGGATGCAGACAATTGTCGTCTATAAATAAACCGCAAACAATCGCCGAACTTCGTAGGTTTCTTGGAGTTGATAAACTTGTATAGGAGATTCGTGAAGTCGGCAGCGCAAGTGCAAACGCCACTGAACGATTTCCTCAGGCTCCAAGAAAAACGACGAGCGAGCATTCCCATGAATCGCGGCGATGGAACAAGCATTCGAACAGGGCAAACAGAAACTCGCAAATGCGTTGGTTCTCGCGCACCCGACCGACAGCGCGAATCTATTGCTCTCGAGCGACGCTTCGGAGACAGCGATTGGCGCTACATTGCCGAACTGCAACAGATTCTCCAATTCGGTAGTTGAACTATGTATTAACCCAGATGGAAAAACGTGCCGTGCGTTCGTCACGCCGTGCCAGCACGATGCCGTCAAGTACGTCCGCATGTGACGATATTGTGACGGCACGGCGTTTTGATACCAAAACCTGCTTGCACAGTGCCAGCTCACTATGGAGCTTCACGTCAACATGGTGGAGCTCCACGCCAAGCTGGAACTGTTCAAGCAGCTTTTGGTATAAAAATGCCGTGCCGTCACAATATCGTCACATGCGGACGTACATGTCTGCATTGTCCCGGCGCGACGTACTTTCTCGTGCTAGCACCGAGTCGATCCCGTGCCGCCACATGTCTATTTGGGAAACTACATAGTTCAACTATGTAATACAAACTAGGTATTAAAGCGATGCGATCGAGCGACGTGCCAGACAATTGAAAAACTTGTGTGGCCGAGCATGAAGAAAAATATCATATAATGGGCAAGAGAATATGTTTCATGTTGGCGCGTCAAAATACGGCGACCCACGAGAAACGCTCCGGAAAATACAACGTGACGAAGGTTCAAGTACACCCTCAAATACAGTCATTGATTGATTTATGAGATGGCCCGAGGTTCTGCTGATCGAAGACATAATCGCTGACACTGTAGCGACGGTGTTTTACACCGAATGAATAGCTCGTTTCAGGTCGCCGCTCACGCTCATCACCGATCAAGGCTCATAATTCGATGCAGCTTTATTGAAGGCTCTAATGAATCTCGTGGGTTCGCAAATGACGCAAAGCTCGCCAAAAATCATCCGGCGGCGAACGGACTTATTGAGCGTTGCCATCGTTCACTCAAAGCCGCGCTTATGTGCCATGGGCGGTAAGAGTGGGTCGAGTCTCCGGACATGTTATAAGGGAGACCTGAAAGCGCCGGCAGCGGAGTAAGTTTACAGTGCTGCTCTCGAGGACCGGGTGCTGTGAGACTTTTTCACCGCCGAAGAGGTTCCAACCAAGCCGCAGATGTTCTTGCATAAGTTTCCGGAGCACACGTGGAACACACCACAACAAATAGAAGCATTTTTTTTTCTCACGGACACGTGCTAGCACGTACTTCGCAAGCCGTTAGAACCGCCTGATCTTGGAGCCTTCGAGGTGACGAAACGGATCAACGAAATATTATTTATCGTCAAAGTTAACGGTGATGAAAAAAAAACAATCGACGGAGAAACTGATTGTTATAGCAGCTTATTGTAAACGAAGAAGCTGGCGATGCAACCGTCCAAACAATCGTCCAGAGAAATATTTCTAGTGCCAAGTTTACAGAGAATTTAAAAACTTACAGCGGTAAAAAGAAGACTGATTTATTCGAAACTCTTTCACTAGGTGGGAGTATTGTGTGGACTCTGAGTCGGAAACACAAGCCGCATCCACAAGGCGCGACGAACCCAGAACGCGCGCGCATCCGACTCGCTCATAAAGGATAGGCGGAAAGTTACCGCCATAGCTGTGGCGGGAGTATTATTATTGAGTAAGTTTTCGAGAACGTTGTCTGACAGTCGCGTCGAGGGTATAATTGTACCAATCCGTCGATACCAAAAATAAAGTTATTACTAGTTTGATAACCACCTTTAGTCCTCCTATATTATTTATGGGCGATCAGCGATAAAAACTCCATACTTTCGACCGAATGTAGGTTTTGTCGAATAGCTTTGAGCAGCAAGTGTGCGAATGAACGTAAACCGCAAAACACTTCATTTCTCGTGTAAGCGTTAATCCTACCAAATCCGAGATAATTCTTCTCCGTAGAACGGTCAGGAATATGTCCATACAGCAAAGAATCCATACAGCACGTGGACAAGTTACCTGCGTCTAAAATATTTGGTCATTTTCTGTCCTACTTATTCTACCATCTATCGTATCTCTTGTACTTAGCCTAAAGGAATGAACTTTAGGAAAAAAAAGATCGATCATCAAAGCATCGCGAGGTCATATTCGACTTCGTGCCACTTTTTTCTCTTCGTTTTTTTTTTTCGTCACTTTCGATTTCAAAATTTTTAGTTTTCGACCAAAAGTGATGTTATACCGGAAATACGTCACTTCCGGTTTGAATATCTCGTTTCTCGAGCGGAAATGACGTCATACCTGAAATACGTCGCTACCTGTTTTAAAATGTTAATTTTCGACCGGAACTGACGTCATACCGGAGATACGTCACTCCCGGTCCCGATTTACCACATAACAAAATACATAATGTGCAAAGGGTAGAAATCTCTGAGGTTCGCGAGCACACGAACGTGTGTGTAGCTGGAATTTTTCTAGGTAGGCCCTCGACACCGACGCTCTCCTCCATTTTTTTTTTGTTGGTATCTCTCTCTGTCTAGCGGAATTGTAGCGGTCGCGATGAAAGAGTAGCCACTTGTATTTTGAGGTTGTAGTCCCTTGCGTTCATTAGCGGCATAAGTTTACTCTCCCTCTCTTGTCGCGTCGAGGACTATGAGAGCTGCCAGCAGCAGAAGCAGCAGAGAACCGTATAGCAGAAACTCGGTGGTTAGGCGACGGTTCGTAACCACGTTCGCATACAGCGATGTGGGATGTCCTTCTATCTCCATATCTCCGTTTCTCCCATCGAGTTCCCTACTGAAACGTTCCTACGCGAATCCACGACTTTTTCTCGCTTTCGACCCCTTTCCATTCCTCATCCCTTTACTCGCAGGTGCACACACACGCAGCAAAGAAACGCCCTTTATAAAACTCGTCCACTTCTCTGTCCACATCCAAGCTGGTGAAACGAAGAGAGAAAAAAAACTAGAAAGGACGAACGAATTACAAAGATGGATGAGAGCGAGATGGAAAAAGATGAGAATCTCGAGTTCGGCAAAGGCAGAAGAAAATTAAAAAATTTCCATACAAATTACTTATGTCTGCATCAGTCACATCGATTTTTCTTAAAGTTGCTAACAGTCTGCTTTCGATTTAATGATACTTTTCCTTTTCCAAGAAGAAACTTTCCGATCGATCCAAAGGACTTAAAAAAAAAATAATAAAAACTCTCATCTCTTTGTGCTGAAACATCTACGTAGCGCACATGAGAGCAGTACGGGTCTTTGACGGAGACTTCCGGCACGATCGTAACGGAAGTGTGATATGATTTTTCGAAAGTGAATACCTTAGGCGCGAGTGGACAAATCCTAGTGGGCAAGGTCGTCGGAACAACGCGTTTCTACGACAGCTTATCGAGAAGTGAAAAAGTTGAGTCCGCTAAGGCTTTTCCATGGGGGAAAACAAGACATCGTCAGAAGATGAGGAAGCGGC
This sequence comes from Ichneumoninae sp. A BG-2022a, assembly GCA_030522665.1. Classification (NCBI taxonomy): domain Eukaryota; kingdom Metazoa; phylum Arthropoda; class Insecta; order Hymenoptera; family Ichneumonidae; species Ichneumoninae sp. A BG-2022a. The sequence goes on from JAPYZC010002059.1 coordinate 23,232, forward strand.
GAAGGGACGTTTCTCGTATAATGGCGGCCTCGTAAAGTGACGGTAGGACAGTGCCGCCGTATCAACAGCAGCCGAGGGGGTGATGTATATATATAGAGAGAGAGAGAGTGTGAGAGCTCCGTTGGGTGTCAGGGGTTTGCTGGCTGCTGCGTATGACGTCACGAGGCCGAGAGTTGCCCGGGCAACGGGTACGGGTGCGGCGCTGGGACGCTGAGCGTCGCCACCGACGCCGTACCGTAAAAATCAATTTGGTCTTTGGCTAGGGTACGTTCGCGTTGCGTTGCTCGCGCGCGTCTCCCGTTTCTGTTTCGTACTCACGCTCGACTGGGGCTGGCTGCCTAACGGCTGGCCACGCCGAGGAAAACCTCGAGCGACAACGACTCGAGAATTCTCCCTCGAACTTCCCCTCCCCGCCCCTTCTCTTTGGGTTGAACCAGCGCAAGCACGTTTTTCTCGAAGCGAGACGGATATATGATGTATAAAGCTAAGTAGGTGCGATGAGAACGGGAGCATGGCACAACTGTATGGGGGTTAGAATGAGGGAGAGAGAAAGCGCGACGGAGCAAGAGTGGGAGATCGAACCGAGAGAGAGAGAGAGTGGCGCGGAGGATAGAAATCCCCGGCTCCCGAGAGCCCCCACCGTAAGGTAACGCCAGTCGCGAGTGACCGACTCATCGAGCGGGTTGACTCGTACGCTTGACTCCGTCGAAACACCGCCGCCGTCGCCGACTTAAAACATTTTTATCGTGATTGTAATATTGCAATAATTGTAAAACGAGGAGAAGCCGACGACGACGACGAGGACGTCGAAGTCGACCGAAGCGAGAGGAACGGAACGTTCTGTTGTTATTTCTTTATTATTTCTGCTTGTACTCTGCTGCTCCCGATAAAGGCACGCGTTGCGAGACGCGTCGCGATAATAATAAAAAAATAAATAAATAAAAGAAATCCTCGTACCGATCTCCAGCGGGTCTCTTGCCTTTCGAGAGACCGCCTTCGTTTGTTCCCGTTTTGTCTCCGCTTCAGGGATCATGATGCGTGTAGTGTAGCTGACTAGCGTAGTTGATTTATTTTTCCTATTAGAAAAACGTACCGAATACATTGGGGAAAAAACATACGAATCGCAACACGAGCGATAACGCTCCGTCACCCGTTCGATATTCCTCTGCCTTTCGCCGTAAATTTTCACCCCCGATCCGTCTCTCCCTCTCCCAACACACAGACACCGTTCCCACCGCCATCGTCATCTTCGTCTCGAGACTCGGTCCGCGTTATCCGGGGAAAAACGCCGGGAGGGGGAGGGGAAAGAAAAGCTCGCTCGCCGGCTCCCCCACGAGCCATCCGACGGACTACTCGCGAGCTGTTTCGGACGAGACTCACAGTCTCCGCTATCTCGACGCGGAATATATATATATGTATACACAGAGCACAGAGAGACACGCGTTTCGCGTTGGAACGTGTTCGACTCGCAGCGTCACTCGACCAATCAGCTGCGCGCATTAGGTATAGTCGGCGCAGCTCGGGAGCTTCAGTGCGTGCGGACTACTCGAGCAAGTAACCGACAGTGCGCGTCGCGGGCGTCGAGCGAGCGAGGACGAACAAGTGTCGAAAAGAAACAGAATTAAAAAAAAAAAAAAACAAAAGCGGATTGTACGGGAATAATCGTTCGTACGAGACGCACACGCACATATTATTGTCAGACAGGTCATGTTTTTTTTGTCGTGTGAAGTTATCAGTGGGGAAGAGATCGCCCGAGTGAATCGACAAGCGACGCTGCAAACAAACGGTTGAACGGACAAATGGAAAAGCGTTAGAATAAAAAAAAGAAACAAAAAATAATGGCCGAGCGGATTCGAATGTCAGAGCGAATGTAGCGAATGAGAAAAAAAGAAGTTTCGACGAGTTCTCGCGAAAGAGAGATACAAAAAAAGAAGATCGAGAGCGCAACCGGCCACTTGCTGGCGAGAAGAAAAATCTTCGCGAAACATTGAATTCCGCACAAGGACCAAGGGCGGTGGGGAAGAGCGGACGTGCTCTCGCCCGCGGTGGGCAGTCGAGCTAATTCCGGCGTGGCGGTTGTGTGTGCGTGTGCGACAGTCGGGAAGACAAAGCGGACCAATCGGACGGATGGATAAACGGATAGACGGAAAGACAGATAGCTAGCTTAGAAACTTCGAGCGTCGTCGCTGAGCGTTTTAAAAAGAAGTGGCAACATCATGCTGTCGGCGAAGCACGACGTGCCAGGATCGACGAGTCTCGACGCCGGTTCGAAGATAATTACGAGAGGAACGAACCGTCGAACGACGCTCTCGACGACGGGGCTCGCAGTCGATCGTCTTTCGAGCTAAACCTAACCTCGGAAAAAAAAAACAAACAAAAAAAACGCAATTACTGAAAATCTTAAATATCGGTCGTAAAGAAAGAAAAAAAAAAGAAAAATGTTCGATAATCACTTAGGATTTTTATAGCGAAGGGAAGAAAGTAAAGAACAAGAGAGCGTAAAGAGGGGAGACGAAAACAGGTAGAAAGTGAAGGAAGTTAATCGCCAGATTATCGGCTGCGTCGTAGATTCGCGCGTGAGGAGAGTTCGTGCGACGGTTGGGAAGAAGGGGGGGGGGGGAGAGCGGAGAAGGTAAGGGCCCGTTCGCGCGTCTCTGTATCGACGATGCCGAGGTACGACGGCAGTTTGCCAAAACGCGATTGGCCGTCGTTGGCGCCGCGTGTGCGGTCCTCACGTTCGCGCGAGGCCTCCGCGAGGTCGTGAACGTGAGCGCCCGATCAAAAGAGCAAGAGCAACAAAACAAAAGAAGAAGGAAGTTCGAATGTAAAACATTGAATTTTAATTAAATTGAAGAAAAAAAAAAAAAAAAGTCTGCGAAGAGGAGGGGGTATCGGGTTGCAATTGCCGGAGGGATGCCGACGAACTATGAGCCGGGCGTCCTCAGCATACCGAGCAAAGGCCGTCGTCGACGACGCCGGCATAATCGCGCCAATTCCACGGGCAGTAGAAAAGCCCCCGGTATAGTCAGACGCCAGTCCGTTCGCGGGCCGCCGGATTATTACATACGTGTCTCGTAAGAGATTGAAAAAAAAACCAAAGTAAAATAGAGAGAGCCGATTCTGAGGAAAAAGCATCGTGAAGATCGCCCTTGGTCGACTATCAGCGTCCGAACTTCCGGATGTGCGCGATAAAGGGTTCGGCGATGCGGAGGATTATCCGGGGAGTCTCCGACTGCAGCAGCAACGCTTTTGGGCACCGAGGCGTCAGCTAAGACCGAAGGTAGAGGAGAGATCGAGGCGCGAGACTCTCGAGGAGGAATTGGTCGAGGCTCAGTCGGTTCCCGGAGGATGAGGCGAGAGTTATGAAGTCGAGGGATCGCGGAGGAGAATCGGCGGTCCGTTAGAGGAGCCTCGGGCAGGCGAGGCTGCTTTGCAGCGAGGGTTTCCTTAAAGATTTTTAAAAGAATTATTATAAACATAAAAACCCGGTGTTCTACGCCGGAAGTATAAACTGGAGTCATCCCCGGTGAGATCCGGCGCGACTGCAGCTTAAAGTTTGGATCCTTCGAGGAAGTGAGACCAGCGAATCGTCGTCGAGGGAAAGATGGCCTCCGTAGCAGCGTGGTTGCCGTTTGCCCGGGCGGCAGCGATCGGTTGGGTGCCGATAGCGACCCATCCGTTGCCACCGCCGCCCATACCGAAGGATCGTCGCAAGGCCGACGACGAGAAACTCCTCATAAACGTGAGCGGTCGGCGCTTCGAGACCTGGCGAAATACCCTGGAGAAATATCCCGACACGCTGCTCGGCTCGAACGAGCGCGAATTCTTCTACGACGAGGACAGCAAGGAGTACTTCTTCGATCGGGATCCCGACATATTTCGTCACATACTAAATTACTATAGGACCGGAAAGCTTCATTATCCGAAGCACGAGTGTCTGACGAGCTACGACGAGGAACTCGCTTTCTTCGGTATTCTGCCCGACGTGATAGGCGACTGTTGTTACGAGGATTACAGAGACAGAAAACGAGAGAACGCCGAGAGACTCATGGACGACAAGCTGAGCGAGAACGGCGATCAAAATTTGCCCCACCTCACCGACATCAGGCAGAAGATGTGGCGAGCTTTTCAAAACCCTCACATCTCCACCGCGGCTCTTGTTTTTTATTACGTTACCGGCTTTTTCATTGCCGTCAGCGTACTGGCGAACGTGGTGGAGACTGTGCCGTGCGGCAATCGTCCCGGACGAGCTGGAACTCTTTCGTGCGGCGAACGTTACAAGATCGTATTTTTCTGCCTCGACACAGCATGCGTCATGATATTTACGGCTGAGTATCTCTTAAGGTTGTACGCGGCCCCCAGCAGGTGCAAGTTCGCCAGATCCGTCATGTCGATAATCGACGTGGTAGCCATATTGCCCTACTACATTGGCCTGGGCATCACCGACAATGACGACGTCTCCGGCGCCTTCGTCACCCTCAGGGTATTCCGCGTCTTCCGCATATTCAAATTCTCACGACACTCCCAGGGTCTACGCATACTCGGTTACACACTCAAATCGTGCGCGTCCGAACTCGGCTTTCTCGTGTTCTCGCTCGCTATGGCTATTATTATTTTCGCTACTGTTATGTTCTACGCTGAGAAAAACGTCGACGGTACGAACTTCACGTCGATACCCGCAGCCTTCTGGTACACGATCGTCACGATGACCACTCTGGGGTGAGCGCGCCGAGCATACTTTACTATTTTCATTCATTTTTGTTTTTTTATTGTTGTTCTACCGTTTGGACAATTTTTGGTACGTTCTGCGCATGGCTCGGCAGTTCGTAAATTGTAATCTTCTATGTTTCGAGGGGGCTGAAGGAGGTGCGAATATCGGTACCTCCGATTCGCTGTGCTATAGTGACTATAGAACACTATAGAGCGGCATTCTTTGTTGCGAATGAACGATACAAAGTCGGTTTGAGTAATGTCTACATTTTAGCGGGTCGTACCTCCTTAATCTCCGGGTACAGCTCGATGTACACTGTAAAAAATGTCTGTTTTAAAATTCATAAATGTATATGAAGTTTTATGCATATACAGTATATGAAATTTCATTGACACGTATGTAAGAATA
>JAPYZC010002060.1:0-16055 GCA_030522665.1 Ichneumoninae sp. A BG-2022a
CAACAGATGGTCGTGCCTATTGCGAAAAAGCGAAGCTTTTTTGCCATTTTCTTTAGTTTCCAAGATTGTGCATCGGACATCCGTATCAAACTTTAAAACGTGCCAATGAATCAAAATATCCTCCGCCGTCTTAATTCATTATATAGTTAACATATAGCTCAAAATTTTTTTAATTATTTAGACATCGGTAAATAAGTTTTGGCAATAAAATCTTTTAAACTTTTGTCAGCTTTTTCGCGAAAATGATTACACGAAATTTGTGAATAATAATTCAGAGCGGAAACGCGAGGTGTGCATAAAATTTCGTAGTGCGATTTTTAACTATTTTTCAAAGATTTTTAAGTATTTCTCAACACTGAATAATATTTAAAAATGATTTTTTTTATATGAGGCCGTCAAGAACTAAAGAATCTGTTGAAGTATTTCGACACCAATTTTCATAAAAATCCCTTGAGCCATTTTTGAGATATCAGGAAAGTCGATCTTGAAAATCACGTTTTGAGCAAAACGCGTTCAAAGTTCGGCCCCGACGCTGCTCGAGCGCCACTTTCCACACAACGGTCCCCAACTTTTCTAATTCGTTGAATTGCAACACAAAAATTTAACAGAATATTCCTGACACTAAAAACTATCAGACAAAAAATAGGAATTTTACTTTGGGGCAAGCCCTTAATTCAAGCAATTTTTGTTTCTCTCTCGACCGGCAAAGAATCCATTAGAGCGCCGTCCAAAGCTGTCCGTCCCGTGAGCAAGTGGCCGAGAGGGCAAGTACCGGGGTTGGTGACTTTTGTTGCGACGCGCGAGAGGGTGAGAAAAATAGAGGCGGCGTTAAGAAGGGTTAACCCATATACCTATGCGCGCTTCTTCTTTTTAATCCTCTTTTCTTTACCCTACCGTCGGTGAAATTCATACACGCCACAGACGCTCTTTTATTTCCCTCCGCTTCCCCGGCAACTCGGCATTATAGCCGGGGTGTGAGCAGCGTCAGTGCGCCTCTCACTTCATTCTCATCTCTCGTTTACCTTGCATACACACCCCCGGCCCAACAGCTTAGCTTCGTGCAGTTTCAAGCATGATAAAAGTTGAAATTGCGAGAGAGCGAGCCGGGCCCGTTTTCTCCACGGTAGCCTTGCATTCTTCTACTTTCAACCCCCCTACGATCTTTACTTTTCCTGTTTCCTTTTTTATTTTATTTTTTTTTGTCCCACCGGTTCTTTCTCGCCGGACTTTTACGCGCGCGCGCGTGCAATACGCGCACCGGATGAAAGATAAAGGGTGCGAAAGAAGAAGAATGAGAAGAACGTTGCTCGGAGAGGATAAAGTTTTCCTCTGGCTCGGATTATTTCGACGGTTGTTCTCTCGCTCTGCAGCCGTTTACTCGTATACCCGAACGTTTTCTTTATGTTTCGCACATACTTCCCTTTCCCCATCATCGCTCACTCTCCGCTGTTTTAAAACGCCCTGTCTATCCTCTCCGGCTTTTACAATTTTATTTTACTGTAAATTGGCCGTTTTCGCGTAAACCCACTCGGTTCTCTCGAGCCATCGCTCGCGCGTTTCCGTTTCTTCGCGTGCGACTTTCTCGAATATCGTCTCTGTGTTTCGTGGGTCGGACGAAGTGTCGAGAGAATAAAATTGACCGCGACCCTCGCAGCGGGAGACGAGCGAGGAACGAGGCGGAGAATCTTGATGCTGGGACTTTCGAGACTTTCGGGGTAATTTTTTCTTTTTTATCTGCGATAAAAGAAATCGACCTCAGAAGGGAAGCGCGCTGTCGAGGAGGAAAACCTCCCGTTTTCTCCGAGTACCAATAACTTTTCCAACTCGGGTCGTTTCGGCCGCGATGTATCTCGGGTGTCTTTAGTGCATCGCGTAAAGTAAAACGCCCGGCCCGATACGACTTGCGAAACGCAAGCGTAGCTACTCTCGCGTGTACTTTTTTATGCTCCGAAAGGGCCGCCGAGTCACTGTACGACGCTGGGTCTGCTCACAATTTCCGTTACTACTCGTGGCAATGCGATGCCTCGAATAAACTGGCGAGCTGTAAGTCGGGAGACTCTGCGTTGTAATCAGAAATCGATGGGGAGCGCAGTTGAAATCGCTGAACTGCGCTGGGGTTCAGCGTTTTGGCAGTGCCGTTTAAAAAAATGAGTTGGAAAAATTAAACAACGTTTTTCGAAGTTTTTACGCTAAAACCGTTCCTTGAATTTCAAAGGGCGCGGAGGTTGCAATTTTTGAAATACCGAATTTAAGGTCAATGAAGAAGACTGGAATTTATCAATAATCGTTGTGAGCCTGGAATTTGGATGGAATATTTTTTTATTCTCCTGTGTGGTACACTCAACTTTTTAAAAAATATAGAGCGCTGAGTACATCGATATTCGTTTCATGCACGGAGTTAATAAATTGAAGATTCCAAGGCACATTTAATTTTGTTCACTTTTTGAGGTATACGTGGACGATAACGAAAAATCATTTGTTATTTCAGGGCTTCGAAGAGTTGCGATTTTTTTTGTTCATACATGCACTCCCATGATAGCGAGACATATCGTGAATTAAGTTTTCTTTTTGTTATTTTGATCTTAAATTGCCTCTAAATTGTATTATTTTTTGGGATTCGTGATAAAAATTTGACCTTTGTTCAAATCTTGTATATTTATTTTCTTTTTTGTTCCATCCAATATCTTACATATGCCATTAGCTATTGACTCGGAGCTGCTGAGTCGGTTTTTATTTCTATTTCAATAATCGTTGTGAGGCTGGAATTCAGATCGAATATTTTTTGATTCTCATGTCTGGTCAATAAAAAAAATATAGCACAGAGTACATCGATATTCATTTAATTCACGGGGTTAATAAATGAAAAATTCCAGGACACATGAAATTTATTTTCTTTTCTACAGTGTATGTGAAATGTAATAATAAAGTCGTTTTTTTATTTTAGTGCTCCGGAGAGTTGCGATTTTTTTTATACATGCACTCTTCTCATAGAGAATATCTTATTTGCAATATTGTTTGGCATTTGTGATAAAAATGTCACTCCTCTTCAAATCTTGCATTCTTCATTTGTTTTCTCCATCCAATATCTTACAACTTACATGTGCCATTAGCTATAAACTCCGAAGCTCATCTGCTGTTGCTCTTTCTATTTTTATGACAAAAAGTAGTATATTTGGTGGTTACCTTGGGTTACCTTCAAAAAAGGTAAGTAGCTTAGGTAGGACCTTAGGTTACCTTAAAACAAGTAACGTCATAAGCAAAGTCAATACTTGCAATATTGTTTGGCATTCGTGATAAAAAATGTCACTCCTCGTGAAATCTTACATTCTTCTGTTTTTTCTCCATCCAATATCTTACATGTGCCATTAGCTATAAACTCTGAAGCTCCTCTGCCGTTGCTCTTTCTGTTTTTATGACAAGAAGCAGTATATTTGGCGGAAAGAAACGAGGGAAGGAGGGTAAACGGGCCAGTGTGAAAAGGGTTGCGGAGCATCGTCACTGGCCATTTCCTAGCAATTTCCTGAGGTTGTTTTTCACGTGAACTTTTGAACCTGCCGGAGGGGGTGGCAGTCCCTCGCGGTCCCGGTGGAGCGCGTAGAAGCCCGACCTCGGAATACCGTGGAATATCTGCTAAGTAGCCGCGCACGGGCGAGGCAGCGGGGGAATGCAGACCGAGTTATAAATGGCCACACGCGAATACCGTCGACGCTTTGTGTCCAGATGGGTCCTTAATGCCTCCCGGACACACGGGACACTGTTCACTGTCAGCGAGCACTGGACTCTCGTACACCTCGCATTGCGTAACTCGAGAGACGTTCGGTTTCCGGTCCACAAGAATTATTCTCAGGGACTAAATTTATGCGAGTACAAATATCCCACGGCTTAAACGCTAAATTTCCTCCCCCCGCATCGTACGTAATTAATCTGAGGAATACATTTGAAGCGACTGTTTTGTCATCTCTTTTACTTGTTTGAGTTCTCTTTTTGACATTCGCTCATTTTTTAGATAAATAATGTTTTTATTCCGTCTTCGATTTAATTTTAATTATTCGTTCTTAATAATAATAAAAGTAACATGTTAATGTAAGAAGCAAGGAAAAAAGAATATTCATTTTATCATATCCAATTGTGCGATCGCGAAGGATGTCCGGCGGCCACACAGATCAGTGACAGCATTTCTCCGCCCTCAATAAACTCGGCAGTTGATGCGGACAATAATTACTCGGTGCATTATGCAAGCCCGTGGTGCCATCTCTTCGCTCGAGGATAAACTGCCGAAGGGATTGCCGCGTGTCGCGGAGACCCTCAAAGAACTGGACGCTTGGAGAGCCAAGGGATCGTCGGCAAGGCTGGATTCTGCACAGTAAAAAAAAATTGTTTGGTAATTAATGATCGGTGTTTGGAAGCTTTTTTACATAAACTGTTTCGGAAATTTCGAACTCATGTACGTTGCAATTTCACAGCAAAATCTTTTTATTTTTAATTAACATTTTTGAAAATTTCGGGCAATAAATATTTCATTTTAATATCCGGTATCTGAATTTTACAAAAAAGTACATTAATCTTGAATCAACGTAAGTAACGTGAACTTATTTCCAGTTTTAGTACATTAAATTTGTAATTTATTTTTGCAGCGTGCTGTGTTTCGCACTAATCGAAACCGCTGCAATGCAATGCGAGGCTCTGTGTTGCGTTTGCAATTAAAAAAAGTTTTTTCCCCTCATTAAAAACAATTCTCCGTCGACTGCAACGACGAATGACAAAAAACAAAAAACAAAAAAAAATACGAGCATACTATCGAACAGATCGCGTCCAAATTCCCATGAGATTAGCGGTTTCTTTTCTGAAATAAATTCAATCAACAGACTGTAGACTATCTCTGCCTTGCTCTGCCGCTTGCTCTGCCGCGTTTCTCTTTCGCACACAAACATCCTTAAATTGTAAGTGCAATTTCACGATGTAAAACCATTGAGCAGAGCAGAGAAGTATAGCAGGGTGTCGTAATAATCGATGTATCGATTTCCATAACCGGTGCGAATGTAGGGGGAATCATGGTAGAATATACAATCGATATACATCGATAAATTGGTCATATTTTGTCTATATTACAGTGGAATCCCGATTAACCGGGAAGCGGATTAAACGTGTCCTCTCAGGTTTTTTTTTATGCGCGATGCAAACCAAAGCCACAGAGAAAAAAAATATTCAAAGCTTTACATTCTACTTCTCACTGCTTATTAAGTGTAATTAAGCACAAGTTGTACTAAATGTCATTGTAACTAGTCAAAATAAAGTTGTATCATTAGCCATTATAGACTTACATACTTATGCTGTCCAGTTCGGATTATCCAGGGACTTTTCGGTCCCGAGCATCCCAGTTAATTGGGGTTCTACTGTATTTAAAAATAAATTTCAAGTAATTAAGGAAAATAGATAAGAATACATTTGTGCATTGGTCATATCTACAATATATCAAAATCCCGCAGGCGTATCAAAAATTGAGGTCGGGAGAGAAGAGGGAGGTGCCTTTTTTTGAAGGTGTCTTTTTCCTCCCTTATAGTAAGGGAAAATGGTCAGACTTATTATACACGGAGAAGCTCCCCGTTTGGTGAAGCTGACGCCCCTCCCCTACCCCATAGGGGAGACCGGGGTAAAATGGCACACCGGGGCAAAACGGAATAATGAGACAAAACGCAATTCTCCAATAACTTTGGGACGGTGGCGATGACGGTACGTGAGGCAAATCGGGTTTGAAAATCCGGATGTATCGTTGGGACAAAATGGGGTATCTAAAAATTATTGGAAAATTGAGTTTTGCCCTCACTGTCCCATTTTGCCCCGCTGTGCCATTTTGCCACGGTCTCCCCTAAGTCTGAAATATTTCAATTTCCCCTTGGGTGACCTCAGTACGACAAATTTCAGAACGAAATATTCTGTCCCCTTAAAGGGGGAGGGATCTTTGATTATGTTAAGTCGTTTGAAGACTATTCATGCGAGAGCGCGAAGCGCCCGAACCACCGGAAGCACTACTAATTATGTATAATATGTGTGCATAGTGTCAACGCACACACACGCGCTGTTCACTTGCTCAGCTGCGCATTTAGATGGTTTGACAGTAATGAGAACAAACACATTACAAGTTATAGGTTGTATAAATACTTGAGGCGCAGTGCTCAGAATGTCAGGAACTAACGAACTGTAGAGGTAATCGAACCAGCGCGAAAAGTCTGTTAGGTGTCGCATTGCCGAGTGAGTATACGAGAAATATGTTCGATCAGTTGCATTATCAGAATTACGTTTTCTATTAAACCTGTAAGCCTTTTCTCTGAAATGTTTCCACGAAATAGCCGGAAGCAAGAAATATTGAGATTGTTTGTACAATTTGCTTCCTCTTCGAGGAAGAGAATATTAAAAATTGCCTTAAAACAACAAAATCCGCAAATTTCAGTTTGCGATTTTCTATAATAAATTCTGGTGTAAATTTTGACCGTTTTTTTGTGTTACGAAAAAAGGTGCAAAGTAATTTGCACGCGGTTTTTTAATACTTAACTTAAATATAAAATTAAACAGGGATGAAAATATACATTTTCATATCGCTTTCTTATAATGGACCTTTGTTTTTTTTGTTGTGAAAATTGTATATTAATTATAGCTTCCTCTGTGAGGACGCCAAAATCGAACAACGAAGTTTATCATAGAGGAAGTTATGCACAAAACCATAAAACACGATGAAGTAATTGTGCAAATCACTTTGTACGCTTTTTTGGAACGATTTTGGGAGAAAATTTCTCATTTGCTCTTTTTTCAGTCGATTTATTGAGAATAAAAAAAAATAAAGTAAAAATGACGAATGTAATGGCGTTTATCCTCGTGGCCCTAATGGTGTTGTCTCTCATCATGGACGCCTCCGCCTGCGGAGATATTGGTGCACCGGTTAGTATTTATCGAAATTCTTCGAATTGATTTATGCTTTAGAGATTCATTAGAAAAAGAAAGGTAAAAAAAATGTTCGTTTTTATTTTTAAAAATTGTTGTACAGTGCTACACCAAGGTCGATTGCTGTGGGCCTTTGAACTGTCTGTTCTACGCCCACAAATGCGTCACGTAAACGGGCCGATGTATCCATTTCGGACACGGGATTTCGATGGTTCTGACAATATTTTTAAGAATAATTTTTCCGACATGACAGTGCATTCGTAACTTATTTATCTTCGTGGCATGAGTTTGACATATTTTTACACGGGCCCAACCGCCCCAGCGTGAATCAATGTTTGTGGCACAGAAACTACTAACTCCATTAAGAAATAAAGATTTATTGTATAACTTAATTCGTTCGTATTGATGATTTTTTGTCACGCCCGTCCATCCTCTTTTTCATTCCTGCACACGCATTATTGTTACATCATGCATACATGAATTCTCCGAATTGATTTATGCCTTAATGATTTATTAGCAAAATAAAAGTAAAAAGATTATTATTAAAAAAAATTGTTTTACAGTGCTACACTAGCTCCAAATGCTGTATTTTTTCTTGAACGGTCTCTTCTGTACTCACTAATGGGCCGATGTATCGATCTTGAACCCTCAATCATTCTAACAAAATTTCAGGCAAAATATTTGTAATTTTAATATCCGGTATTTTCATTTTACAAAAAAGTTCATTAATGTCCATTAATGGAAGTAACGTGAGCAAATTTCGGATCACAGTACATCAAACTTACAATTTATTTTTGCAGCGAGTTATGTTTCGCACTAATTAAAACCGCTGCAATCCGAGGCTTCCGTGTTTGCGTTTGCAATTTCAAAAAAACCTTTTTTTCCCTCATTAAAAACAATTCTCCAAAGACTGCATCGGCGAATGAAAAAAAAAAAAAATAATACCAATAGAGCAACAACGGAAAGGTATAAAATGTATGTATCACTTTTCCTACCGCACGATTGCAAGGTCTTCGCGGATGCACGCCGGGTTGCCGTGCGTCAGGCTCTCGACCTATATAAATACGTTTTTTTTAAATTATCCAAATCCAACAAACATTTTCTTCCACTTATCGAGACGGCATATTGCTTTTTCAACGAGTTTCGGATTGACCACTGCGGAGATAAACGCAATATTGACGGAAAAATACGGTAACCATTCAAAGAGGATATAACGAACAGGGAGAGCAATTCGTCGACTGTTTGAATTCTTTCGAGCGTTGTAGATCGAGTACCGAGAGCTCGTATGGAGTTTAGCGCGATAGAGCGAACAACAAAAAAAAACCGCGTTCGTTTGCCGGGGCACTCGTTGCCACTGGCGCAACAAACGAGCTCAACAATTTGCCGAACCCTTGATTAAGATCGGTCAAGCAGCCACTCGAGGAAACCGGTCAAAAAGAATCCACCCTTCCGCGCCGCGCGCTTCGCGTGGCTCGACGTTTGCTGCACAACGGCATCTCCCTGCGATGGAATTCTTTCCTAATTGTTACGAGTTTCACTTGATTTTATTGAAAACTGCACAAGGCAGACACCGAAGAGCTCATCGGGATTTAATTTTGTCTATCGGATCACCCGGAAGAACCCTCGACGTCGCGCGATTTTACAGTCGCATGCACTCGTCGGGCTGTCCCCGGCTTCCGACTATTGCGGTACGGCGCTTTTTACGGCCCCATCTCCGACTCGGACCTTCCGGAAGCAACGACCAGAGCGCCATTGAGAAATACCGTTAATTTTTAATAAATCCGACGCGGCGTAATTGATCAGGTCGCGAGATTGAAATATACCTGATGCGCTCAACGATTTTAAACTAGAAACGAACCGAGCGGTCGCGCCCTACTTCAGTTTTATTCCAACCGTGCTCAATATGTTACCACTTGTTCTAAAAAAAAAGAATTAAATTTTACGGGACTCGCGGCTGCGGCCGCTCGCTAAGTGGCTTTATTGCAAATATAGTCGGTGACCGTTTGGAAGAACCCAACGAAATTTTAACGAAACAATACCTCAATTTTAATCAAGGCGGGTAAAATAATGCATTTCTATGTTCTGGAACTTCACTTTATGAGCTATCGAGGTTTTCCTTGATTAGCGGCCGTTCGCCAGTCCCCCCAAGTGCCACTCACGCATGCCCGGACCGGGCCCACGCGTTCAAAAAGCCGTGTTTGTCATATCCTGGAAAATAATCGAAGTGCGATAAAACCCAAATTGCCAACAAAACAAAAAAATTAAAAATGCTCCAATCGATTCGTCCAAAAAATGGTGTTGGAAGGGCAACGATGTCGAAGCTCGACGTGTCGATGCTAATTCGTGAATCGAAGGGCGTTCGCCCGGACTACTCGTACACGTATGATTTTTGTCGCTGCCGTTGCACTGATATTCGGTAAAGGGTGACCAATTTTTGATGTCCTCCCGTAAACGCGCATCCTGTGGATTTTTTTCTGGCTGGCGACTTGTTTCGAATAATAGGGTATTCGAAACAAGTCGCCAGCCAGAAAAAATTGCAATTTCCAACTTTTTTTTAGAAAAAAAGTTGGAAAAAATAAATTTTCATATCGCTTTCCGATAAAAGTTGAAAATTGACATTTTCATGTCGCTTTCTCAAAAAGTTAAACATTTTTATTTTCATATTGCTTTCTCCAATGTTTCTTTATTCGCGAAGCTTCTTCCATAAGAAAGGATTTTCGGTATTTTTTACATATTTGGTAGAGTGCACACAGACATTTTTGAGGAAATTTATCAATTTAATTAATAATATTATATAACTTATCAATAATCGCGTACAAAAAAAATAGCCTCAAATTTTTTAATGAAATTTTGAGTAAACATTGATTATTAATAACACCCGATATGTGTAAAATTTCAGCTTATTCGCTTGAGGCATTCTTGAGTTATAGTGGTTCGAATTTTTCGCGTCTGAGTCACACAACATACATACATACACAACAATATACACCCGGGAATTTCTAAATGTGATTTTTCCATGTTTTCCAACACTCTGAACACGTTTTCATTAAACACTCGATTTTTAATTATTTTTTTTTCACCAAAATAAAGCTATCTCTATGAGGAAGCAAAAGAGATTAATTTTGCAGGACTCGTATGTCCGACCGCCCACTGAGTGGCTTTATTGCAAATATAGTCGTGACCGTATAGACCTGAAGTACCGAACGAAATTTTAACGAAACAATGGCCGAATTTAATCAAGGGAGGTAAAATAATGCATTTTATGTTCCATATATAGCTCCTACCCGGATCACAAAATTATCGCAATATAGGGCAGAGCGGTACGCAATGGGACAGTGGGGCAAAACGCAATATTCCAATAATTTTTTGATGGGCCAGTGGGACAAAACGGGTCAGAAAATCCGGATTTATGATGGGGTAAAATGGGGCATCCAAAAATTATTGGAAAATTAAATTCAGCTCCGCTTTCCCCTACTTATCGAAATTTCACTTTACACCCAAGATATTAAGTTTCTCCCTGATTAGCCGATATTGGCCAATCCTCCCCAAACTGCCAGTCACTCATGCCCGGACCATGCCCACGCATCCAAAAACGCGTGTATCAAATCCAGAAAACGAATGAAGGTACTATAAAGCCCAAATCGCCGCAAAAAAAAGCCCCAATCGATCCATCAACAAAATTGTCGTTGGAAGGGCGGCGATGTCGAGGCTCGACGTGTCGAAGCTAATTCGTAAAGGGCACGCCCGCGGTACACGTAGTATTTTTGTCGCTGCCGCTGCACGAGCCTTCGGTACAGGGTGACAAATTTTTGGTGTCCTCCCGTAAAGCGCATCCTGCAGATTCGCTCCGGCTCGCGGCTCGTTCCGAACCAATACTCTAAGAAAAAAAATTAAACAGAGCTTCCTGTATAACAAAACAAAACGAGTTAAATTTTACGGGCCTCTTGTCTCAAGAACCCAACAAAGTTTCAACGAAACAATGACCGAATTTCAATCGCGACCGGTAAAAGAAATAACTTCAATTGCTCAAAAAAAAAAAAAAAAAATGCATTTCTATGTTCCGTAAATTGCTTCAATCCGAATCACAAAGTTTGCTCAATAAATGTGAAAATCGATACTGCACTTTACATGCAAGATTTTTAATTTATCCCTAATTAGTCGACACAGGCCAATCAATCCTCCCCAAAGTGCGAGTCGCTTGTGCCCGGTCTATCAAATCCAGGAAACGAATGGAAGCGGCTACGAAGCCCAAATCGCCACAAAAAAGCATCAATCGACCCGTCAAAAAAATGTCGTTGGAAGGGCGGCGATGTCGAGGCGCGACGTGTCGAAGCTAATTCGCGAATCGAAGGGCGTGCGCGTACACGTAGGATTTTTGTCGCTGCCGTTGCACGAGCCTTCGGTAAAGGGTGACAAATTTTTGGTGTCCTCCCGTAAACGCGCATCCTGCGGATTCGGTCCGGCTCGCGGCTCGTTCCGAACCACCCCTGACCCACCGGTATCGGCACGCCAATTTTTGCACGTAAATCCGCGTGCCTGGCCGAGGCGCGCGCCTCCCCCGCTCTCGCACACATCGACACACACACGCATACTCCATTAGCGATCGTGACGATATATCTATATACGGGCGTATACATACAATCACTCGATAATACGCACGGTGCAGGACGATCATGGAACATGGGCTGATTGGGGTTGCCGTCCGGCTATGCAGTTTAATTTATGTTGCATCACCAACCAGTCGTACGAAGTACGTTCTCGACGAAACGATAACTCGCCGTTCCACGACTCTTCCGTCTCCGTTTGAGTAATTTTCTTTATTTAATTTTTTTTTATTGATATTTCCTGTCAGCCCACTTGTGTCTACAGGACGTCGGGCAAATGTGCCATCGCAGTTTGCCACGGTAAAATAACTTCGCTCGATCGTCGCTTCGTCGCAGAAGGCGAATGCAGTGACTATATATATATGTATATATATATAGTAGGACGGGATCGTCCAGCAGCCATTTTGGAGAACGAGGATACGCAGGATCGCGGGACACGCATAGACGACCCACGTGGACGACGAATGGATCATGCGGTACGTGCGTGTAAATTCATCCGTTAAATACTAAGTATTTTCTGGACCTTTTTTTAATTTGTTTTTACTTGTTCTTGACTTATTTATGTCGATCTGTTTACAACGTGACACACATTCGCGTTCAAGAGGAACGATTTAACGGTACTTATTTTTCACTAAAAAAACAAATTAAATTAAATTCAGTTTAAAATAATAAATTAATTCGTTACATCCAAAATATTTGTTACACTATGACATTTTTTATTTTTACTTGTGCTTTACTTATCACATGCTGTGTCGATCTATTCACGACGTGAGATACATTTGTATTCGTGATGAACGATTTACCGGTACTTATTTCTAATGCCAAAAAAAAATTAATTTCATTAAATTTAATTTAAGAAAAAGATATTAATTCCCTAAATCCCAAATATTTTCTGTACTTAAAAAAAATGTTTACATTTACAACGTAATACATATTCGCATTCAATGGGAACGATTCGCCGGTACTTATTTATAAAAAAAAAAAAATTCATTACGCGTTACCGCGCATACGAATTCGCTCAGTCGGAGACGGTGAAGCGAGTGAAAAGTAGAGCGACGGGGTAAATATTTGCCGAGTGATAGCGAGGATCGAATGGCGTATGAAAGGAGGCGGAACGGAATGTAAGCTGATAAGTCTTAAAACAAAAAAAAAGATGTAGACCGAGATAGAGAGAGAAAGCTAATTAGACTTCGCAGCTGGATCGGAGACCGCTGGACGCTTGATAAATGGACGGTCAATATTTGAATTAAGGATGTGCCCCGCTCGTGTGTTTTTTTTTTATTCCTCCGCTCGCTCACCCACGTCTCTTTCTCCTTTGCTCGGCGGACACGGCGGATGGGATGTTACGGGTTGAAAACTATACGCGGTGATACTCTTTTCGCCTGTGTACGCTCCCGTGTTTAGGTAAATATCTCGGTACTATTTACACGGGCGAGGCATCAGCCCGCGAGCACGCTGGCAGATAGCCGACCCGATGATTAATGGCCCTTCTTCAAGGTTTATTAACGACACGCCCGACCGTCCGCCGAGTTATCCCCGTGTCTTTCATGACGGTCGGGACCAAACCCCGAGTCGCGATCCTTCATCTCGCGCCAGCCTGCCCTCCGTTTGCGGCCACCGCTCTCCCCTTTTCTTTTTTTTTATCTTCTTTTTTTTATTCCAGAAGCTCAACGTTCTGAGAAAATCTGACGGCGAGTCGTGACATAAATCTTGGTAATCCCTCCTGCGACTGCGAGAGACGATCAGTCTAATTTTCGGACGAGCTGGGAATTACGGAAATTCAAGAAAACGAGAGACGTTGACTAGGGGAGCGCGGGGCAAAATGGTACATCGGGGCAAAACGGGATAACGAGACAAAACTCAATTCTCCAATAAATTTTGGATGGTGACGATGGTGGTACGTGGGGCAAAACGGGTTTGAAAATCCGGATGTATCGTTGGGACAAAATGGCGCATCCAAAGATCATTGGAAAATTGAGTTTTGTCCATGTTGTCCCGTTTTGCCCCGCTGTGCCATTTTGCCCCGGTCTCCCCTATCAAAGAGCCAAAGTATGTGCGGCAGTTTTTTTACTTTCTCTAAACAGGAATCTGGAAAAAAAATGTATTACCGATAACATAACTGAAGTAATCTGAAGCGAGAGGTTTAAACATTTTTACGTTTAAATATTAATTTAAACTTCTTTTTTTTAATTTCAGAAGCTTAGCGTTCTGAGAAAATCTGACGTCGAGTCGTGACATAAATCTTGATAATCCCTCCCGCGACTGTGAGAGACGATCAGTGTAATTGTTGTCCGAGCTGGGCATTGTAGAAATTAAAGAAAACAGAGACCGAGGCCTTGACGATAAGAGAGCCAAAGTATGAGGCAGTGTCCCGACTTTCTCGAAATAAGCATGAGTCAAAAAACCGCTTAAGTTAAAATACTAATCTAAACGCACCCCTCATGTCCGCCAAAATCCTACCCCTTACCCAAATGACCTAAGTCCATGAGGCGTTGGCGATAAAAAACCTAAAGAATGTGCAACAGTTTCTCGACTTTCTCGAAACAGACATCTGGCAAAAA
Organism: Ichneumoninae sp. A BG-2022a; assembly: GCA_030522665.1. Taxonomy (NCBI): domain Eukaryota; kingdom Metazoa; phylum Arthropoda; class Insecta; order Hymenoptera; family Ichneumonidae; species Ichneumoninae sp. A BG-2022a. The sequence continues at coordinate 14,102 of JAPYZC010002060.1, forward strand.
AAATGTACCGATGATATAAATGAAGTATTCTGAACCAAAGTACCCAAAAATGTTTAAGCTTAAATATTAACCTAAACGCACCCATCGTTCCCTTCAGCGGCCCACCCCATGTCCAGATCAACCAAGATAGGCCCGTTTTATAATGAAATAAATGTAATATCTTCGTCAAAGAACACATTTATTCGTAGAATAAGTTCAATACCGTCGTTCTTTAATCGATGGTTAGAACGAGACTGATTCTCTCGCCTCATATCGTCGCCCTTCTGTCTTCCATCCAAATAAAAATCTCATAGTCTTCTACACTAAGCCCATAAAGCGTTGACGATAGAACAGATAAGCATGTGCGGTAGTTTCTCGAATTTCTCGAAACAGTCAAGAGGCCAAAAAATGTTTTACCCATGACATAAGCGTAGTAATCTGAACCGAGAGTCCTAAAGATGTTTAAGTTTAAATATTAATCTAAACGCACCCCTCATTGCCCTCAAGAGGGCAACCCTGAGGCCATGAGGTGGCGTGTAAATACGTCGAAATCCGATCCAATGATAAACGCACGATCAATCAAGCGGAGGTTCCAAGTAAGAAATTACTAGAAGAGTGCTGATCATATTGCGCACGCTCCCTTACACATTTACGGCCTTAAATCGCGCTCTCCGCCTCGATGCACTCTTACCGTGGCGATAAACACACACCCAGAAAAATAATTTATTTGACAGCCACCGTTTATTTGGTTTAAGTAAAATATTTATTTCATTTAAGTAACTATTTACTTCATTTAAATAAATATTTATTTAATATAAATAAATGTGTATTTAAATCAAATAGATATTTTACTTAAACCAAATAAATGGTGAGCGTCCAATAATTTTTTTTCTGGGTGCAAATGCATCCCTCTCCGGATCCAATTATTCATCACTTTATTTATTTGGTTTAAGTAAAGTATTTATTTCATTTAAGTAACTATTTACTTAATTTAAATAAATATTTATTTAATATAAATAAATGTGTATTTAAATCAAATAGATATTTTACTTAAACCAAATAAATGGTGAGCGTCAAATAATTTTTTTTTTCTGGGTGCAAATGCATCCGTCTCCGGATCCAATTATTCATCACTTTATCTCCTGCTCGAATATATCTCCAGACATATTATTCACCCCCCTCCCCCCCCCGGAATCGACGTCCGTACCACAGCCGGAATTGTATCTTCTTTATTTTTCTCCCGTTTATTTTTCGCTGTTCATTCCGGGTCTGCGAAGCGCGTCGCCTATCAGCGGGACGGCAAAGATTTTTTTGGACCCGGGCCATTTCCGATCGACAATATTATTCCGCGGCATTGCCGCCTGCCGTACGGCAGACGCGATCGTTCAAGTGCAGAGAACGTTTTTATTTTTTAATTTTTTTTTATTCTCTCGACATTCCAAGGGCCTCCTCGAAACATAAAGCGACAACGGCCGGAGTGCATCGGTACGTGCGCGAATCCTGCCACGGAGATACCGGAAGCTCCTCCGACCCGCGACATCGGTCCCTCTCTCAGAAAAATAAATCCCGCGCTGCTCGAACGACATCGGGTGCGCAGGGGCGCGGAGGGAAGAGACGCGATACGTGCATATCCCGCGGTACTCTCGAACGTGCGCGAAACCCGGTCCGAGGACCACCGCCAATAATTTTTCCGGCCTCCCGACAGGCATCCCGACCCTCGCGGCAACGGTTACCACCGGCCAGAACCGTTGCCTGACGTATGGACCCGTCCAACGTTGATAGATACCGGAAACTTTACAACTTTAATTTTTCCCTCGGCGTCAATTTCGGGATTTTAATCTTGACCGTGCAGCCGCCAAACTACCTCCACTAACCCCCTCCCCCCGCCCCCGCAGCCGCCCCCGACTACATACCCTTCGGTTCTATCACCCTCTCTGTGATCCACAGGCTCTTTTTCTTTTTTTTCTTTTTTTTT
>JAPYZC010002061.1:0-16044 GCA_030522665.1 Ichneumoninae sp. A BG-2022a
AGTATACATGATTTTTTTCAGATTTTTACACCATCAAGAAGTACTTGCAATTTTCTCTTATTGTTGTCGAACTTATGCAAAGTCAGCGCGCAGCGAGACCTCAAGAAAACGCTTTTCGCGCGCGTATCGTACAAAATTTTATTTCGCAAGGTGTGAAAATGTGGTTTTACGCGTGCGTAAAGCCATTTTCGCATCGAGTGAAGTAAATTATATTTCTACACAGACTATCGTCTGAAGCTGTATAGAAATTCTTTTTTTCTGGAAGGACGTCTGCATCGTCGGTCGAAGCAGCGGCACAAGAGTTAACATAGGGACTCATGGTAGTGACTTAAAAAAAGTAGCGAAGAATCATTAATCGTTCATACGTAGACCATTAAAGCGCAAACGTTGTTTTTCATTATTTTTTTTTTCTTCTTTTCATTCACAGTAATAATAGAAATCATCATTTAATGAGACGACTGCTGGTCCCCCCTTGCTTCGTTTCACAGGCCACTCGCATAAACGAAAATAGTTCACACATTGACTCGCATTAACATTGAGATACGAGCGGTGAGAGAGAGAGAGTGCGTTGATTCAGTATTTCATTTAAATAAAAAAAAAAAATAAATAACAGTTGGAAAGAGAGAGAGATTGGAGAAAATTTTGATAGTATACAAGAAAAAAATCAATTCCGTCTGATTGCAGTCGGATTGCAACCGGTACACTAAGGTGCGCGGAGGCCGTTCGTACTCTGCACCGTTGCATAAAACGCACAAGGTCAATCAGGGCAAGTCCGAGTCGGAGGAGTACGACACCCTGGGCTCGGACAGTGACACGGAAGTCGGGACCAGCAGCCGAACCGAGTCCTCCAATCACCTCGTCGATTCGCACCACTCGGCCTTCGCCGCCGACCCGCGTGTCCACAGTACGCCACCCACTTCTTATTCTTTATTTTTTTCTTATTATCTGTTGTTATCTATTATTATTATTATTTGTTTCAATTGTTCATTTAGCCGCCGGTATATGTATTTAAAAAGGCAAAAGCACGCTCGCACGCAAATCCCTCCTCCATGGCTGAACCCGATGGATAAAAAAAATACAATGTATCGTGTACTTTAACGATAACCGTGATTCGTCTGAGTCTGCTGAATTGTTGCGAGGCCGAACATACGAGTCCTCCGCGCAGAAAATCGGAAGTGGAGGGAAAAAAAAAATAGCCGACAGTTCTTCATATTCGTGGAAAGAGATTAACAAAAAAAAAAATATTCATCCTCTTTTACAGACTTCCTGTACCATGGACCAGAATCTAGCACGTCTACAGAACCCTCACCGATTTTTGAGAGAAAATCGTTTCCTGGACGAGGACGACCCAAGTGAGTTTCGATGGTTCCGCGCTCGGACAGTGTGTTTAATGTTTGTTAACATTGTTGTTTTTCTTTTTCTTTCCACGTTAGGATGTTACAGTTGGCGCGTCATACCGAGGAGACCCGTTCAAATTTCGGGACAATCCCCAGGCCTGGCAATTCCAAGCACCAGTCGAGCTGCGCCGGCCGGGAGCAGGAGCGTGATGGATCGGGAAACTTGTTCATCCCCAAGCTGGACCCACCCACGGGGTTCACCGACTCGCATGAGCTAAGCGAGGCCGAGTGCGATCTTGATCGTGGACGCGGTCGCGGACCCGCCAACAATCAACGACATCTTCGAGACTTCGTTATTGCTGTGTAAATAAATGTCAAAAAAAAGAATGTCTAATCCCCGTTCGATGCTCCTCAATCCCAAACCGAATTTCCCCTCTATACCTCCGTGTCAGCTCCGAGAATCTGAGAACCCCAGTACACAGTCCACACGATGTATCAATGTAAGAATATTTCTCGTCGCGAATCACACCGCGGGGATACATTTAATGAAAAAAAAAAAATAACAAACAAAACGAAATGTAAGAAAAAGAGAGAAAAGAATGAAGAAAAGATAATAATGAACGAGCGCAGCCATCGTTCGATCTTTTTAATCGTACATTTTTTTTCAAGTCTCGGATAGATCACGTTAAATATACACGAAAATCACACGGAACAAGGATACACATGAACATACACAGTCTCTCTATCTCTCTTAGTCTCATCTCTATCTCCTGTTGATATATCAATATATACTTTATGATAATAAATTATTTACCGAGTGGCAAACGAATGCGACGAGATGATTTAAAAAATAATAATAATAATAAGAAAACACAGATTATAAGAAGGAAAAAATGCGGATTCGACACTTTTGTGTTTTAGTCGACTATGTAGATTATTTGTATTCTATTTACTTTGTAAAATATACAATATTGATTCCGATATTTGACTCGACGTTTTGTTTTCAGTCTACGACTTCTGTAGCAAGCATTTACAAAACAAAAGTGAATTTACTGTAAGGTTGAAGGATTGATAGAATGACGATTGGGCATTAGAACGACAGAGCTTCGCAATTAAAAACATAGCTTCCTCTAGGAGGAAGTAATAAACGTGAAAATAAGATTTCTCCAAAGCTTTCTCATCTAATCTACTTTTGTGTACAAAGCTTCTATGAAAAATCATTTTCCGTACTTATTTAGCTTCTTCGTACCGGAAACTGTGTCGGTAAAAGAAAATAATCGCGTTGGAAAATGCAAATAACACTAATTTTTGCAATATTCACGACAAAAATTCCCTATAAAAGATGCAGATAATCTCTATAAAAAATGTAGTTCATCCCTATAAAAGATGTAGATATTCATCATTTCGGAGCGATGCCTAATGTATATTTTCCCACTGATCACGAATCTGCCTTATTTTACACCTAGCCCTACACCAGAAAATACAAGTTGTTCATAAACTTAAAAAAAATAAAAAATTCCATAAAAATTAAACAGTTCGATCGATCCTCCCAAAATTAAATAGGGATCGTCAGCCGATAATAGTCCCTTTGTGTACAACTTTTTAGCCCAATAGCTAAAAAATTGTCAGAGCTAGCTAGCGTGCGCACATAGACTTTTTTTTAGAAAGGTTCAAACGTGCGTAAAATTTGAGTAACTGAAAACATTTTGCAAAACATTTAATCAAACATTGAGGATTGACTCCTCTACCGACCTTAGAAAGTTCAGTTTGATAGCTCAAGTCGTGCTCAAGTTATAAGAGTTTCAATTTTTCGAATCTTTGACACACACACACGCGAAACCAGGCATTTCTTTTAAATGTGATTTTGCGATGTTTCGGAACATTCTGAACACTATTTCATTTAAATATTGAATATCTTTTTTTCATGAAAACAAAGATTCCCATATGAAGAAGCAAAAATAAAGGTAATTGGGATTGGTACCGAAAAGGCGGTCAATAAACGTTAAAATATCGTTTTTTTAATCTTCTTAAGCCTAAAGATAAAATACATGACGTTTGTGTAGGTTTTTTGCACGCAGGCGATGACAATAGTTCAACAGTTAATTTTATGCTCAATATTGCTGTTTTTAACGCAGTCCTTTTGTTTTTTTTCATCTACGAGATAATATCTGTTTTATTTACGCGCTGAATAAATAACAACCGAGCGATCCGTGACCTGCTTTCCCTTTTCTTCAAGTGTCTCATACATCATAGAATTTTTAATAATCACGGATCGTCTCTAGCTTGTAAATTTTTATGAAAATATCGTTCAATTATTGCTAGAAGCTGCTTGCTCGATAGATACAAGCTGGGTGACGAGGACGACGAGGTTCTGTTTTTTTAAATAAATAAATATATATTTATATAGATCAATGATCGTTAATTTTAGCGAGATAGAGAACGTTAGCTGTTCTCGTAGCGATTCATGTGAATCGCGTGTTTCTCCGAATGATAAGTCTTAAATATTTGACTTAACACCGGGGATACCTCGGGATCGTTGATCCAAATATTCGCGGTCGACGGAGTCTCGAGTATTGACAAATAGGCTGCAAAAAAGAAATAGTAAAGTAAAATAATGGAGAAAAAAAAATCGTGCCGGTAAGATAAATATTTACCCAGAAGCATTTTTGGATTTGTGAGACTGAGCTGGACGTGCGCATTGTTCATAATAGCTTGGTAGATCGGTCCCTCTGGATCGAGGCCCTCGTCGAGGTCTTGCAGACTCGGCCTTCGTTGTCCTAGCAGCCATTCACACTTGAAAAAACGACCATTATGATTTAATCAAAAGAAAAAAAAATTCTAAAAAATATGTGTAAGTAATTACAGCATTAGATTGATCGTTTCCAGTGACTTTCAGTGCTTCGATGACGCTCTTCTCCTCGAAACCCATCTCGATAAGCGACTGTTTGACCCTCAAACTAGGCTTGAACTCAAGCCTTTTGTATTGACGAAAACTCTCCAGCAATAGTTCAACGACTTTAACCAAATTTGGCTCCTTTTTCGTTTCGAACCTTTGACCTGTTGACATCGACATGAGTGAGGCGAATTACAAATGTGCTCCAAAACGTTTGTGGGAACGGTTTTCATGCGACAAATTTTTCTGTCGCCATAAATAAAATTGTAATTACCTCCTTTGAAGAGATCCGCGCAAGCTTCCTTGAGTGATCTTCTCCTGATGCCGCCAAAAGCTCCGGAGGACGAGCTCGGACCGGAGGTACCATTTTCCTCATTGCCAATGACTTCCGGCCCACTCAACGCCGGAAGTTCGATGTCCTCATCATCGAGATCGTCCTGATGCTCTATGAGCCATTCCAAAGCTTCCGACGTGTTCATCCTTCCAAAAGAAGTGACCATTTAATTTCTCTAACTAAAAACAAAAAAAACTGCACACCTGTTCGAACTCACTTTCGAAGATGCAGAGCTTTGAGCACTTTCTTCTCGGAGAAGCCCATGTCGACGAGATTTTTAACGACCTTTGGATCGCTAGGGGGCTTGCAGCGTAATTCGAGTTTCTCTCTTATTACCTCGTAGACCTTGACGGCGTCATCGCTGTGCGTGAGAATTTTAGCCGAAGCTTGAACAAGCGTTATTAATATTTTTCTGAACTCTGCCTGAAACTGCAAAAAAAAAAAACAACGTTCGGATTTCCAATACTTTGTCCTCACATCCGGATGAAATTTAATTTATCTTTCATCCGTATAGTACTACGCACATCCGTAGGACAATTGTTCGAAGGTACAGGTCTCGTTGGATTGCGAATAGGCAGGTCAGCAGTCGCACGATCTATTGCTTCTTGATTCGGACCCCTGAGAGCTTCCTCCGTCAGATTCTCCCGTGTCGGAGCTGGACGTACCTCCATCAGTATCAATTCATCTGGAAGGTTGTATTAAGTTAGTGCTAAAAAAAATTGAGTGAGCAACAAATTTTTTTATTTTGATTCGTCATAGAGGAAGCTATGTTTTTGTGAAAATTTTTTTTTCGAGATTTTAATGTCAGCGTACTAGGAATATTCGAAAACGTCGAGAAATTTAATTTTTAGCTGGCGTCCGGATGTATGTGTATGTGTGTAACAGCGTGCATCGCTATAACTCGGAAACGGCTTGAGATAGCGGGTTGAAATTTTGTACACTGGTAGAGTGGTCACATCTCTTCCTTCGATATGATGTTCATGAAGATTGAGGACCGAATTCGCGTAAAACCTCGAGGTTTTACGCGAATTCGAAATTTTTTTAAAAAGTCTGGTAGCTCTAACTTTCGTAAATGTTGAGCTATCGTCCTAAAAATACACATAAATACAATACTATGAACGAGGACCTTTGGTATTAAATTTGACCGAAATCTTCCTAAGGGATCAGATTTTATAGAATTTAGATTATTTCTTTAATTACTAAAAATGGTCTAATTTGAATAAACATGGAGGTATCGAGCTTAAATTTGGCACAGGAATGGATTAACACTGTACAATGTTCCGTATTAAATTTGGCAAAAATTGATCCAACCGTTTAATTTTTATGGGATTTTTCAAATATTGAATTTTTGCAAATTTTTTTTGACAGAAGTTTCTGAATCAAAGATCACGCAAAGAGTAAAATGAATTATAGTTTCGCAATTAGCGGTCAAGATTAGATTAAAAACTGCCTTAAAACTGTTTTATTATGTTTTACTTATAGCTTCCTCCATGAGGAAGCCAAAATGGCACAACGGAATTTTCATAGAGGAAGTTATGAGCAAAACCGTAAAACATGAGGAAGCAATTGTGCAAATCACTTTGCACGCTTTTTTTCTTACCGAATGCCTTTACATCCTCGTCGCCGATAATACGATCGTCGAACAGTTGCCGATGACCCGCAGAATGAACCAGACGATATCGCGATGAAGTCGTTGCGGATGACGATGCCGATTGTCTCGTGTCTTGCTGACCGTAAAAATGCCGCGTAGCGATATTTTTTATTCTATCGATCGTGAAACTCGGCTTGACAGTCACATTCAGTACTCCACCCTCCAAACTATGAAAATAAAGAAAATGTTAAAATTATCCTAAAAAACAACATTCATACCTTCACGTACGAGTTCGCCAGTAGTTCATCTTCAAACGGTTCGAGTAATGACAACAAAAAACGGCGATAATGTTTTGAAAAAATTAATCGATATACCTTAAAGTGCAGTTTCTTTGATGCAAGAGAAAAATATTTATTACAAATATCAGTAACATTATTGTCGCTAAAAGGAAGCAACGCGCTCCGTTTCCGGCAAGAAATTTCCCCGTACGTGAAAGCTGAAAAGAATGCCTAAAAAAATATCTGAAAATCATCGGGTTTGACCTATGAGAAAAAAAAAATATATATATATATATTAATAATATTCTAAAGGGATTTTCACCTTATAACATTCACGGAAAATGTCTCGGACGAGGCGGCAGCCGGGAGAAACATTCCTGTTTCGTCTCTGCTGCCGCTTCCCTCCGAGCTTCCGCCGGTTACCGATTTATCGGTATTATTGTTGCTTCCTGCACGCCTATCGGCCGAGGCCCTCGAATTCTTCCTGCTATGCCAAGCTTCCGCGATCTGATCTCGCATCCATGGCAACATCAAATCTGTCTGCATGTCCGTGGATTTATTGGGAGAAAGAAAAATTGTATTTTCGTTACAGCTAATAATTCCCGAAAATATGTCATTTTTTTTTTTTACCTCGTTGATGACGACAAGATAGAGTCTGACCGATGGCCATGGGCACGCAGGTTAAACCTACTGCTGGCTCAATATCGACTTGTTTATCGTCGCAATATGATTCACGATTCTTCCTTGCCGCATGTTCACAGATTCGACAAACGTTTCAATGTTGCACAAATAAAAATGAAGAAAATCTCAAAAACGTCTCAATGTTTGATGTATCGAGAGAAATATATTTTGCCCAAATTTAGGTACTTGAAGGGCTGTTTGGTGACCGAGAAATACTTGGAAGGGTTGCAGCCCCTCGCAGAACCGCGAGGCGTTCCGCGCAGTTCTGCTGCACCGCGAGCGGCACTAGAGGGACGTGGGAATCCGAAGTGTCGAGTCGATAGCCCTTCCTACTTGCTTGAAAAAAAATATATTGCCGAGTCCTCGAATTCAGTTTTCGCTGTATTCACACGTGTATCTTCATCCGCGATACCGTGTGATACTTGTCAAATAAGTCTGCGTTCTTTTATTTGCAGCTACGCAGTGACGAGCGCTTTTTTTATATCCAGTCTTCACTAATCGTAAAAGCTTATCGACTGGTCGTATCCATCGGAAACGTCGTTCGGCGCCTTAAATTCTTACAAAATCGTATAAAAAATATTAAATCACGGCTCGCAGGAGATTTTTCGAGCCAAAATTAAAATGCGAGGAAGAGTCGTTGAATTCAATGAGCGAAAACCGTGACATGCCAGACTCGGCACCGGCAAGTCTTGTCGTCAAGGTAGCAAAAAGATAATCCCATTGACAACATTTGACATGGTGACCGTTTTTTCGCCGGAAAAAAATTCCCTGACTTTTCCCTGACTTTTCACTCATCAATTAAAAATTTTCCCTGACCAAACTTTTGACGACTTATAATCAAAAAAATTAATAACGCTAATGAAAATTCCTAATTTTTATATAAACATTTAATTATTATTTTTTTTAATGTTCCCATTTTTGGAGGCTTCCTTTTATGTACTTCTTATTTATTTATAAAAGGTTCGGCGACAATTTACTTCTTCTCTGACCAATTTTGAAATTCCCTGACTTTTCCATGTTTGAGCTGTGCAGACTGGGGAAACTAGCAAAATAACATTTTTTTATCTTCGTAAATATGGATAAGATACTAAGGACATCTTCTGTAGATAAGTTTGTGCTCTGCAAAAAAGACTACGAAAGTTACTGATTTGAGAAATCGACATGCCTCGAATCTCCATAAAAGATCCGAATATAAACGCGAACGATCCTTTTTATTGGAGGTCGCTTGTATGCTCGGCTGGATGTTCGTGGCAAGTTATTACTTCGGATGGGGCGAGAACGAGCAAACCGTAGACGAGCCTGTGGACGAAAGTGGTTGGGTACCCGACGGTGCTTACGCCAAACGTCTTGGACTGAACGATCGATGATTTGTCACTGCAAAAACCAATCCTTTCTTCCCAATGTGAACCCACCGGACTAATAAAAATGATTCCACTCCATCGCTAATACCAAATAAATTGACTTGCAAATTTAATTTTCGTCCAACTTTACTCATTTCAAAAATGTTCCTCATCTTACAACATACAAGATGAATTCGAATATTTGTCGATAGGTAAACGGGAGATCGTTAATATATTATTGTCTACTAATATGTTCTATTAAAATATGTCGCTCTTTAAAATTTATTGTTCGAAATGCAAAAAGAAATAAAAAAGTTGCGACTTAAAACTCTTCAACACCAATAGATAAAATCGATTGATCACCAATACATCATTAGGCGAGGTCCCAAACTCTAATCGAAAAGTATTTGATTTACATAATCTGCATGGATACAGAGAGAAATCCTTTTCGAACTCCTTCAAAACGTCCTTAAAAATCGAATCTAATATCTGCATAAATAAAACAACAGTTGTTCGCTCTTTTCTCGATAAAAAGTATCAACCCTAAGAATCCTTGACTTCATTTTCGACATCTCTACTCGAATTTCCATTTGCTGTAACCTCTGTTAAATTTGCCTGATCGTTTTGCAGCTGTGATTGCCACATGTCGTGATAGAAGCCCCCGTAGGATATCAATTCTTCGTGTTTGCCTCGTTCGACGATCTCGCCGTCCCGCAAAACTAGTATCTCATCGGCGTGAATGACCGTCGATAGTCTGTGAGCTATTATGATAGTCGTACGATTAGCGCAAACGCGACTGAGAGCTGCCTGAATGTTTCTTTCAGTTTGTGTGTCAAGAGCGCTCGTAGCTTCGTCGAGAAGCACGATTTTGGGCGCTTTTAGGATCGTCCGAGCTATGGCGACTCTTTGCTTCTCACCGCCGCTCAGACGCAAGCCTCGTTCGCCAACTTGAGTCTCGTAACTGTCGGGAAACGTTAAGATCTTCTCGTGTATGTCGGCGTACTTAGCAGCTGCTATTATATCCGCCTCGGGTGCGTCGATGCGACCGTATTGGATGTTGTACTTTATGCTATTATTGAACAGAACGGTATCCTGAGGAACAACCCCTGCAAAACAAAAAATGCCATTGTTTAATGTCTATATTGCCGCGACCGAAGCCAGCAGTCGTACCTATAGAATTGCGCAGTGAGTCCTGTTTGACGGTCTTAACATTTTGTCCATCGATGCTAACGGCTCCTTGCTCGACATCGTAGAATCTGAAGAGCAGTCGCATTATCGTCGATTTACCAGCTCCGGTGGGTCCAACGAATGCTATAGTCTTTCCAGCAGGTGCCACGAAGCTAACGTTCTTCAAGATCGTCCTCTCCGGCTGATATCCAAAAGTTACATTGGTAAATTCGACCTGGCCACGTTTAACTATCAATGGACCAGCTCCAGGAGCGTCGATGACTTCCTGCTCTTCGCGCAACAGGTCAAACATGTTCTCCATATCGACAAAGTTCTTCTGGATCGCTCTGAATAGAAAATAAACCATTAGCTATATTTCCGCAAAAATTAATGTTTTGCCATTTTTTTTAATTCACCTGTAGTACGTGCCGAACCAGTTCAGAGGCACATAGAGCTGAATGATATAACTGGCGAAAAGGACGTAGTCTCCGATCGTCAAAGATTTCTCATAAACGACCTGAAAACGAAAATAAAAATCTCTGATGCCTACAGATTATGCTGCAAAATTCAATTAATTATTTTCTTACCATATGAAGACAGAGCAATGAACCAGCTAGCAGTCCACTGCAGACAATGATGTTTTGCATTGTATTCAATACATTCAATGTAATCATCGACTTCCATTCTTCCATCTGAAACTTCAGTATAGCTTCCCTATAGCCATCGACTTCGTATCTCTCAGCCCCGTAATATTTGACCGTTTCGAAGTTCAGCAAAGAATCCACGCTACGAGCGTTTCTAGCATTGTCGGCCAAATTTGCTCTTCTTTGAAACTTTGTTCGCCACTCCGTCACCATTATAGTTGCGGCTGAAATAATTGAAGAAATTTAAAGACTACTCTTCCCTCGAATAACAAATGAGAACTATAAAACTCGTGTTTTTATACCGATGTAGAGAACCATCGTGCTGAATACTATGAGTCCAAACCACTTGTTGAATGCGCTAACAAAGAATATCACAGCTATCATTATGTCTACTATGGTTGGAGCGATTGAGAAGAGAATGTAGTTGAGAAGATTATTGATGGAATCTGTTCCCCGATCCATTACACGCAATACTTCGCCGGTTTTGCGCCCGAGATGCCATCGCAGACTCAATCCATGAAGATGTCTTAATTTTTGAGAAAACAAAGCAAAATCGATAAAGAAATTCGTTATACAAGTTGGAAAGTCATAGTTTTCTTTTTACTGACCTAAACAACTCGACTTCGACCTCTCGGGTCGTGTACTGTTGAATACGGATCCATAGAAACGAGCGAAGATTGTTCAACAGTCCCATACCGCCGGTACCACCTCCCTGAAGAAACTTGAAAGTCACGTAAATCAAGACGATGTCCCATCTGGAATGGTGGCATTTTTTAAAATTCATTACTTTACAAAGTTACCGATTCTTCAACTTCAATTATAGTTAACTATTTGTGTTAAAAACGAACCTGAACGTAATTGGAAGATCCGTGACGCTGTCGACAATTTTCTTATTATAGATCGGCACGTAGAGATTTATGACTCTTCCTGCGCCAAGAAGTGCAAAGCAGAATAAAACTCGCAACTGAAGAAGAATATCGTTCTTCGGCCACAGAAAAGGTGCCAGGGTTTTCACTTTGTACCAAGCGTTCCTCCATGTCGAGGTATTATCGTCGGGTCTCTGAAAGAGCAATTTTATTAAAGAATTATTCTCTGTCGTAACCATTGATAATGAATAATTTCACTCTTCGATTACGCCGAAAGAAGAATTTGGCGCACATGGAGAGGCAAGACTTACACCTTGGTAATATCTCGTCCTGAAATTTGGACCGTCATTGAGCGTCTGATAGTCAGGATCAGAGCTACCGATGATTCCTGGCGCTCTCAGACCAAGAGCAAAAATGACTAAATTGCTGACGTAGCGAACAACGAAGAGAGCCATCTCAATCTGGTCCGTAGCTCTACGAATAGAACAACCATCTAAATATAATGATTCGAAGAGGGGGAAAGGATCGCTGCACTCTCTAAAATTTCTCTACTGAAACTAGTCTCCTCTGTGACACTCACGTGTTCAGATGGAACCACCATTCTAGCCGTCCAATGTTTATGAACGTAAGATTTTCCGCGATGAATGCCAGAGTCCAGAAACCAAGTAAAACAAGACCATGGCCTCTGGGTGGTACGCTTGGTAAAAGTTTGTGTCTCTCCACTCGCAGTATGTACACCGAATATGGGTAGACTATTACTGTGAGAACGGTGGTGACAATCTGAGCCAGGACGAATAATGTAAGTTACTGCCAAACCGAACAGTGTACTTTGCTTTTCAAGTGAATTAAGGAAGTAACTCGCTTGGTAAAAGCATTGTAGAATTAATTTGCTATACAAATTTTATGAGTGAGTAATTAAGTCGATCCGCATTCTAGCTTCGTTAGAAGCTCAAGAGTATGGAAAGTAACATCCCAGTAAGAAAAGCGTGCCGTAACATTTGGCACGCCATGATGGCACAATGCAGACATGTATGTCCGTATGTGATGATATTGTGACGGCACGGCGTCTTGATACCAGAAGTCTGCTTGCAACGTTCCATCTCGCTGTAAAACTCCACGGCGAGCTATAACCGTGCAAGCAGATTTCTGGCATCAAACCGCCGTACCGTCACAATATCGTCACATGCGGACATACATGTCTGCATTATACCGGCACGGCATGCGTTCCCGTGCTAGTACCGAGTGAATCCTGTGCCGTCACATTTCTATCTGGGATATTTTGAGACTCGCTCTTGATACAAATTGAATCGAGAAACATTTTAGTGTGTGTGTTTTCCTTATTATAACTGTAAACTTACAGTTGATAAATCAGTATAAGGGACGTTCTGGTACAGTTGTTTTACATTTTACAATCATAAATGTACCAGTAACAGGAGGGTGGTGACAATCTGAGTCAGGACGAATAATGTAAGTTACTGCCAAACCGAACAGTGTACTTTGCTTTTCAACTGAATTAAGGAAGTAACTCGCTTGGTAAAAGCATTGTAGAATTAATTTGCTATACAAATTTTATGAGTGAGTATTTAAGTCGATCCGTATTCTAGCTTCGTTAGGACCTTAAGTGTATGCAAAGTAACATATTTTGAGACTGGCTCTTGATACGAATTGAAAGAGGCTACAGGCTCTTCAAAATGTGTCATATAGAAGCAAGGTACGGAATTCTGATTCTCTGAGCTTACCATATATCCGTACACCATTTTATCGTCGAGCACCGTTGCCTGCAGAATGATTCTGAGTATGCCGAGCGTAGGTACTAGATAGAGGAAGAATTTTTGTACGTCGTACAACTTGCTGGACGGCAAAAGATTGTCGTTAATAGTCGTCCCGTACTTTCGATACATCCACAATTGTATCGAACCGAAGATCAGAAGATAGGAAGCTATGACCGACGTGCCGACGGTATCCATGAAACACTTTGATGTTCCATGATTCACCCAAATCTCGTCGAACGTCACGTTAGGCGGACAAAATGTCATTGTATAGTTTGCCATTTTTGCCAATGTATTGATCTCTTCTCTCTATTCACTTTGATCTCTGGTCGCGTCACTTTGATTCTTCAGCATGTTGGGACTTGTGTTGACGCTACACTTGCCATACTTGTCGTACTACTAGTGATGATCTGAAACGAAATAGATCCACAGCTTATTTTGTTTTAAGTGTCCAAGTTTCTGTGTTGATAAGTAATGCGTATATTGGGGTCACGATACTTATCACGATAATATTAAATTTCAAGATTACATACATAACAGCTATGGTAATACGATACTGATAAGAAAAATCTATATGAAGAAAATTATGATAGCAAGGATTCAACGTGATAAAATAAGAATGCTAAGATAAAGACCGTGCAACGAAGATATTTCGGCAGAACGCTTTTATGCTTCGATGGCATAAATAAAAATAATCTCCGAACGTTTGAACATTTTTACGCCATAAAAATTGTTTATCCTTAGCTGTAGAATGACTCAACTGCCGGCGATTGAAGTCTGCGAATACAAATTAGAGGAAAATATTGTTGACGTTTATAACGAATGAATCAAATATCAAATAAACATACGACAATCCGATATGATTTCTAGACTTCACGTCTTCCGTCGTTCATCAAAAATAATGTGACATAAATGCAATCGATGCAATCCTAAAAAAAAAAAAACGTGAGCCCGGGATGTTATAAAAATTTGAATTAATAAAATGCATTGTCACTCGAAACTTGCGTAATACCTGAAATCAGTATTAAGATGTACGTGAAGCGTATAAATTGGATAGACAGACTGTAGGTTTAACCTTAAATATTGTGCTACGTCAGAATACATTGAAGGCCCGTCTGACAGGAGGGAATGAGTACGGTTGTACGATCGAGGCATTCGATCTTTTTCGAAATCGAACAAAATGGTGCTGCGGACTTGTCGATTTACTTACAAATTGCAGTAATGTTTGTTACGATGCCTTTGCGACCGTCAACTTTGATTCAATGACTAATGACAATGGTCATTTGCCGACAAATCGAACCTACGCATGTTTTTTTTTTTATTGTCACCTCTATCTACATAGTAGGGTATTGCATATCGTGGGACAACTATCGTCAGCTGTGATCGGCGCGTGTTCTACATTATCAAGGGCGCCTTTCAATTTTAGCTGCAAGTTGCTAGAGATAACATATAGGCGGACGAAAGGGAAACCTCTATTATGTATGAACAACCTCGGCCAACGCAAAGTTCCTAGCGCACGACGACTCCCAAATAATTTCCGTACAAGAGACGCGATATATGTGCTTCAATGCAATTTACGTCTGACGCCCTCGGAGTCGATTGAATGTTAGAGTCAAAAAGTAAGATAGTATGATGTTTATTGACTATAACACATAAAACACGATGGATAAACATTCTACACTCACCATCCAGTAAACCGTCCCGACTGAATGGTATAATAATCTTTGAATCTCCCGCCAAGGAGTCGACTTGAATCCAAAAGAATTTCAAAGGATAGAAGGATATACCTAAATGATGGGGTAATTAACCGACGCTCGAAAGTACGAGCGGTCGACAATGCAGATATTTGCTTGTCGCAAAGGTACAGATTTTCCCCGAAGGATGCCACTAAGTGTAAACGCTGCAGCGATACTGCCGTGATCGTGCAGCTAGCACCACGCGACATTGAAGTGTGTGGGACGTGAATATATATTAACGAGTAGTCTTACCATTTTTTTAAAGAAATTTCTTTTTCTTCGAAAAAAGAAAAATTGAAGAAAAAAATCTTACCATTATCATTCTCGAGAAACATTTTTTCTTACCATTTTTCTGACGAAATGGTTTTTTGCAAAAAAAATTGTTTAGCATTTAGTGTTAATGATATCCGTTGGGAAATATGCTACTTGAAAACAAAGGCGGTGGTTTTAAATCGATATCGCCAATGTTTTTTTTTTTCGAAATCCATTCTATATGCTAACAATTCGGAATTTCGGATTGTTCGCATTATGTTTATTTCCGACTACCCTACGCCCTACGCCTACGCCCTTCTAATTTTTCCCCTTTCAAAATTATAAGTTGTAAACTTCCTGTCTGTAAATATTATTAATAATAATAATAATAATTATTATTATTATTATTATTATTATTATAAAATGGAGCCATTTTTTTCGTGATATCGAATTTTTTTCCACCAACATTGGTTTCACGTGAACCATTTCCACACATGAAACGTAAAACTGGTATTTTTTAGTGATTTAAAAAATTGACCATTGTCAGCGTAGCAAATCCTATGTTTAATTTTGCGAAACGGCAATTTTTTTTTTCGACAATGTCGAGATATCGAGTTACAACCTCCGCCATTTTCCAGTGGCACATTTCCCAACGGATTTCATTAATTTGATGCTTTAATCGGTGCTTTATTATAATAACCAATGTTTCTTCAAAATGTCATTTTAAAAATATTCAGTTTTTTCCAGTGTGCGATTTTTGTCTCCTTCAAGAATGTCGGTGCGCTCTTTAGCTCTTACAATTTTTTTGGTGTTTGATCGCCCGATGATCTCTGTTAAATTTTGCGAGAATCAATCAAATTGTTTAAACCTTATGTAATATTGAATTTTTTGAATTTCATTAAAAATGAGAACTTTATTTTAGACCCAGCGTGGAGAAATACATTAAACGTTTAGATCAGCGTGGAAAATAGTACATTATGCTATAAGGGAGGAAAGTACGTGTTTTTCATCGAGTGTGGTTTGCAGCCCGAGCGAAACGAGGGCTGTGATCACACGCGGTGAAAAACACGTTCCTCCCGTGTTGCATACGTTTTTTTATTTCCGGCCTCGCTATAAGGTATACATTTCATACCTGCGACGGCGAAAAGCGAAAACC